>DWLR01001578.1:0-17742 GCA_018246295.1 Papilio alexanor hazarajatica
CGTAGTGGAATGCCAACCATCAAGATGGTGTGGATGGTATTTGGCGTTCTGTCGAGTTGTGCGATGACAAAACTCAGTGGCAGGAATTTTCCAAACAATTCTTCGGAACACTCCGCATGGTAGAGGCGGTAAAAAATGCAAAGGTAACTGATGTCCCTTCGCAAGGCCAGTGAGTCAAGCCGATCAGTAAGAGCACGGTCCTTGACGATTCGAGTCGCACGTCGTTGTACACGGTCAAATGGAAGAAGCTGATATCTGGGAGCACCAGCCCAGAGATGCGAGCAGTATTCTTGAGTGACTTATAAGTCAATTGTTAAATGGTGGACAAGCGCAAGTTTATTCATTATAAAAACAAATGACATCAATAAAGAAAGCGCAATAGTTTGATTTAGATCGAGTTCACTGGACGGGAGGGTCTTTGACGTCTATTTCGTCACGTTCAATGGTCGTTTTGTTTTTAATTTTGCACCTAACTAAGTTTTAGTGGCCACTTAAGGCGCGCGGCGCGTGATTGCGGTGCGTTACAACTTAAGGCGTAACCTTTGTGTTAGCCGCGGTAACCGCTCTGATTACATGGTTAAGCGTACAATTCAATTCACTTGTAATAAGCTCTCATATGTTGATGCTGATATTTTAGCCTACAATGTAACGTACACCGGATTTACTTTCGACTTTTATTGATATGGTAGATGTAAATTAGCTAACATAGCGTTGAGTAACGAGTTAAACTTATTTGCCTGGTCATATCGTATGTTAAAAATACAGATTATATTATAAGTTAAACAAAGATATTGAAAGAGAGAGAGAGAGAGAGGGAGTAGGAGATAGAGTGGTAGACAACCTAGTATTTTCGATAAGTTACTAAGCTAGGATGATTAACCAATAGTAATACGTTTTATCTAGCATTTGCTGTACCTACGTATAAATATTGATTAATATTTAGTATTCAATTAATTTTTAAAATCGTTTACATTCGACTGAATTTATGACTTTAGACATTCCCTTTAGGATTCCCACGTTACAGAGAGACCATTCTTAAATTTGCAGTAATTTGATAAAGATTATAGAGACATAAATTGTAGTAAACTAATAGATTTAAGTGAAGGTATATAATTGGATTTTGTTATATATATATAACACAATATATAAAACAGTAAGTAATATAAACACAAAAGGTTTTCCAACTAATAGCTTTATATTAATTAATGTATAAGTAATATAATAATCGACAAATGATCGTTCACAATTATGATCCATGACTTACTTACCTTAAGGTACTTTATGGTATAAATACTAAACCATATGAATAACCGCAAATAGCTAAATTAATTGTCGGTCCTATGACAATACGACTGGCGGTGGGCTCGACTTGCTCTGCTCTATAACAATGATGGATACAATGCGAAACGTAAATATGAATACCAGACGAGCCGGTTTGCCTCCGCGCCTGTAACAGATCTCTTATTATATTGCCTTTTAAAAATAAATGTCTTGCGCCGGAGCAAATCTTTGCGTGTAATGATGCGTTTATATTCTGTTAGTAAAGTCCAAGACTTTGCATTGAGCTGTACCGAAATCGAGCTATTAGGAGACTAGCTGTGACCTCCGACATCGTTTGCTTTTTAACGATTAATAAAGCTTAAGATTTTGCACACAACACAATTTTAAATTATTCCCAACTTAACACTTTAATTTCGAAAAATTCTTTTCTGATATTCGCTTATATTAGTCAACGATTTGACATATGGCTTATGTCAAATTTTACATTGTTAGCTCCCATTTTGGCTTTCTAAATGTTTTTCAAAAATTTAATGTTCAAGTCTTTAATAATTTTAATGTTCTAAATGCAAACAATAAAGCGAATTTTTAAACATCATTCTATAGTACGTCATTACTTAACAATTAGAAATGATGCATTGTATTTATGCAAATCCCGATAATAAAACCAAAAATTTAAATATGAAATACGAGACATTCCTCTTCAAAAGTTTCCTTTTGTAATTGTTATTACATCAGGATAAATGTGTTATTTAACTGAAAAATTGACTACTTCTATTTATCCTAACGATAAAATTTTACAACTTCCAAATTTAATATTTTGTATTTTTAATTTATTTTATGTATAGATATTAAAAAAAAATTGTTTAGATCTTTAAACTTTTTTATTTTCTATGTTTATCCATAGTTGTTATTGCTCTGTGAAGCAACATTTTAATAGATGTAGATCAAGCCGACGCGATTATATCGTAAACAGCAGAGTATATGTAGCTATAGTTTGTAGTTTCTTGTTAAATTTGACTGAGTAACGGGAAGTACATACTTCGCGTTGGTTAATTATTTTAATTCGTATGATGACGCATGCTCTAGGAAAATTGTAGATTATATTATGACGTCGTCGTTAATGAATATGTGGTCACTCGTTTGCATAGTCATTGTTCCTGAAACTCATTAAGGAACGACCGACGTAATCCTTCATTAAATTCATTCATATGACATTTCTAACATTATATATGACGTGTATCTGAGTCATATAATAATATCTCTAAACGTCTCTCCGGCATTGCTATAATTTTAACTTCACACAACACTCGAAAACCTGTAAACAATCGCTTCTAAAATCAATCGTTAATGCTTTACGGTTCATAAAAGTATAGTAAGCCGTACTATGGCGCTCCACGGCCATTGTGGAGGAGCTTCGCCCAAGAAATCTTCGAGTCCGACGATAATAAAAGCGTCGGAGCCTGTGAACAAATATGGCGAAGTATTCAAGCTGAAAACCTGACAATGAGCCGTACATTCGCCTCGAGAGACGGGCTTAACCTGCGAAACGTGTCGCAGACAAATGCAACACTCCGCCGGAATCGTAAGTTCACATTCGTCGCACTCGAGCAAATAATGTGTTTTTAACATTTCGTGTTGTTTTGTTAAATCGTAAATACTGAGCAAACACTAATGCGCGCCGAGTGACCGCTTAAGCTCACTCTTGTCACTGTGAAAGCCCGCGTTGACTATTGTGGAATATCCGCCCTTTATTTTCACACTGAAAGCAGATCCTTTTTGCCTACGACATTCTGTAATTACTAGCTGAATGCTCCATATTTCTCTTATCCTCACTATTTTTTCATAAAATAAAATAAAATCACATGACTGCTAAAGCGGTTAACACGAGTAAACGTATACGGCAAGGCTTGTCCATACTAATCTTTAGTGTTCAGTTTTAACGTCTCATTTGACCAGTATTTAATTTTTAAATTGTTCGTAAGTCAACTAAGACCCGACCGAAGCTGAGATCACTTGAATTCTAACGCTTTCCTTGGCCCAATGTCAAATATTTAAATATCTTAAGTGACCATGCAACGACGAACTGTCGCGGCGTAGACTAAGTGTATTCAATATCCATCAACATAGATACTGGTGAACTCGGCACGGGTGTGTTAGAAGATAAAATATCGATGGCGTGCCATATAGATACGTCGCCCGGTGTGTAAGGACATCGGACACTTTGAACGTCCACATACTCATTGTCTCGCACAGCATTAACTTTTGTGTACTAATTAGTGGGTGTCCAATATGAATATTTAATCAAGTCTTGCGGCCCAGATGTGTGTTTGGTAAATAATAAAAGCTTTTGAACGTCCGTTACAATGGGCTAGTATATTTTATATTTTCGAGTGTGGAGGCGTAGAAAAATCAACAAACTTTAAGAATCGATCGTTAGTAACTTATTAAAAATGCATTTAGCGCGTTTTAACGAACAGTAAAATAGACATTGTTGATATCCTATTTAACTGTAATTACTTATAATGTTCGAATGTTCTTTCTTTAAGTGATTTATATAAATATAACATGCATGAACCTCGCGTGCGCCAGGATCAGTCGGTGCCCATCTATGCAAATTTCCGCGAAACATTTAACTCGCATCTCGGATACTTCGCTCCCACTGAGATGGAACAAAAGCTTTGAATTTATATATTTCTATGATCAAGCAATGGTTAATAACAGTAAATAAAGTTTATACAAGCATAGATTTTATTTTTTGTACTTTACAACTATCACAAGGGTCTTATCACAATAATTAATTTTCAACTGTTATTGATAATTTTTTTTTTCTTTTGAGAAGATATTATACTAGAAGATTTTTTATAATTGCTGTTTGTCTGTCTTTTAAATTAAGTCATTATTAAGACCGTGTATGGACTGAAACGAACTAAAAGTGGAATTAACAAATTACTAACATTAAAATCGAAGACATTATTTTGCAAAACGAAAATCAGCGTTGCGAAATTAGGGGCTTGCACTCCTAGTTATTGCCCTTAAGTACAACTTGAAGTAAATAAAATCGGTACAACGTACGGACCACGTGTAATTTGGCTCGTCGTCGGTACCTCATTTACGTCGCAACGGTGCGGCCTCGAGGGCTAATGTACGCGGATCCTTTGTCGTGAATAAAAGCAAAAATATATATTTTTTAAATAATGTAAAAACGCTGAGCGGGAAGCAAAAAGAGCGATGGGCGTGCGAACACACCCTACAGACGCCGAGTGATCAGACGCGGTAATTAAACTGTCTTACTTCTAAAGCTATGAATATACTTCATCCTTTAATAAACTTAATATGATAAAAGTGATGTTATGTATAAATCGCTAACACGGTAGCTAAAAGATAAACTTAAGCTAACGGAGTTTGGGTCTCTTTCATATTATATCAATAACTGACGAATAGCTGTTAGTTTTGTTCATTTAATTAAACTTAAAACTATTTCGTAGTTTCCTTATTATAGTAATATAAAGAATATAAGATGAAAGAAATATAAGATGAAAGCATAAATCACCATAAATATCTATAAAAGAATATGTGACAACTCTTAGAGAAGCGGATGTATTAATAGTAATATTCATCTTCGAAAAAAAGCAAAGAAAAAAGTTTACCTTTTTCTCCCAAATCGAACCGCCAACTTTTCTCGATGACTTATAATCATGGAAATGTATATCGACGAAGTTGACAGCGGGCAACCAATCCGGCATCCCGTCCCTGTATTCTCTAGATTCGTTTAAAACTTTCCTTTCTTGATTGAAAAATCTTCTCGTATTTTTTAATTTCCTCATAATCTTTCTGGTCGCATTCTTGTACAGTTCGACGCTTGGATGCCTCGATTGTCTCGTCGTGTCTTTGGTTAGTTGCGCCATTGCTTCCGGCTGCCTTCTCTGATGCCGCCTCTTGTGCTCAATCGATCGTGCTTCAGCAGGCATCACGAATATTACTAATAATACTAATACCGATAGAGCTACCAAAAGCCTTTGGGGAAAACCTGAAACAATGAAAGAAATTTCTTTACTAACGTAAACTTATTGCTTGCAAATTAATTGCTAAATAGGTTATTTAATTTAGAGTTAATTGTCAAGAAAACTAGTTATAACAAGAGTGGAAATATAACAGGTACAAAATGCTGTAAAATGTAATTTAATCGTCGCATAAAATGATAAAAACATACATAGTAATGTAATACATAATATTATGATTAATATGGTTTTAAGTATTTTATAGATTTAAATATTTTACACATACTTTTATAGCATGCATAGCACTCAGTCCCTATGACTAAAGTGGTAGTGAATTAAAGTTTCTTTCATTAAAGTTTTAAAGTTTTCGTATCACAATACGTGAGGTGGGTCATACATGAGGTATTCAGGACTTTTATTTAAATTTTACTTAATTCCAATTAATGTAACATGGGTTGTAACAAGTAATCATTTCTTTATAACGTCGTAATGTCATTAGTGACCGTTCTTACTATCACGTGAACTTATTTGTGGTTTACCAGGTATTGTAAAAAATACTATTTTAGTATCCACCTCCACCTCAGCCCATGATCGTCCACTGCTGGACATAGGCCTCCCCCATTGACTGCATCATTAGGGGGGAATATGCCATAATCGCCACGCTTGGCAGGCGGATTGGCGATCACAGTGTGTTCCACCGCACTAAGAAAAGGACGCTCCTACCCTCCCTTCGGTGGTTTTTTATCCACACTCAAGACAAACAGACATGTTCATGCACACAAAAGTTTGTCTTGGTGGGAATCGAACCCACGACCTGCGGCGCGGAAGGCAAGTGTCTTGCCACTGCGCCAACCGGTCAATCCGATTTTAGTATAAGTCATAGTTATTTTCACGAATGTATTGTCTGCGTCTATATCTTATATGTGTATGTAGTTTTTGCCACTTTTCAATTATGTTTAGGCTATCTAAATTAAATGTATTTCTAATAATCATTTCTCTAGCGCGCTCTGCGTTCTCAGCGGCTTGGAGTCTAAGGAGGCACATAAAAAATAATAAGGTCCGTGATTATCTTGAGCGCATTTCTACGGCGCGCATACTGTGTGCATACAACGCTCTACTCACTCGTACGATCTCCATCTCAGGGCACTTTCTCGCGACCATTACGCCCCGGGTTGGGTCTCGCACGTGATTTTTTTAATCAATTGCCATTCGCATGTCTAAATTTAAACCACTCGCATGCAATAAAATTATTTTTTCTTCTCATTATAATGTTTAGTACGATGCAGTGTTTGTCATTTATTCTGATGTTTTGCGTCGGTGCAATAAAATATGTTTTATGTCCCGACGGGGCCTAGCAATTCTTCGTTGCGTCGCGTTTTGAACTTTTAAAATAGAAACACCATTGACTTTGAAACGATTGGCTTTGTCCGGCGAGTGCTAAAACGTGGAAAGTTAACCCTTTCATAGCGCTTGACGTTTTATTTGCTACGAATTGTAAAGGACATAAAGTTATGGATGTTTAAAACGTTATAACGTCGATAATATAAGAAATCGATTATATTTTTTGATTTATCGATTTGGTCGACTTTTATCTTAGTTTTGAATGTACGAGATTTTTTAAAATAAAGTATTAATCTACAAACTAAAATATATTATATAATTTACGATAACCAGAATCGAGGCAAGTTAACGGAAGGAGGGTCGGGGTGATCGGGGTCTTATAGGTTAAAAACCGATTAGGTGCTTGCATTCTACATGACGTTTGGGAAAAGCTTATGTTAAATTGATAATACTTTTTTTCATTATGTCTCATACTGTAAGAATAAGGAAAATCTAATATAACTCGTTAATATTAAACGGTAGCGAGATTTTTTCTTATAATAATTGAGAAAGACATTTAGCGAAAGCTAGTTCGCCGAAGTTATCATCAATTTGCTAAATATTGCAGAAAAATGGCATAAAATAAATCAAAAACTTTCGATTATAGTTTCACATTTCATTGAATTACTCGACCGGTTCGAGCATAGCTTGCTTATGTCACTTCAGTTGAGGATAAATGTGTCTATGGTCACTATATCATTAGGTCAATCCATGTAGTTGACAATTTAATACATGTTAAGTAAATACAAGTTTACACAGACTAAAATAGATTGCGCGCGAAAATTTGAAGGCTGCGGTACGACCGCCGGTGAAATACTGCTGTTATTTAATCTGTGACCCTTGTTTGTTCGTACTGGCTTAATATTTATAACGAAACGCATTGTTGGGATTAAACAATGCTTACATGCGTTACCACGAAAACTACACGGTTCGAGTACATTACGTGATTTGTTACTGGGATTTCCCAACAGAGTGTCGCGCGGCGGAAAGGTAACTTCGACCACAGATATACGTCGGAAAGCATTTAAAAATAATAATAAAAAAACTAACAAACTGTCATTTGTTATTTTCTGTTTAATACAATGACGTCAGTGTTTATACAATACTTTAACTGGCAGTTTAATCTATTTTGATGATAATTCAATATTTCCTAGGGTTATCATTTATTTGACGATGAAAAGAGAAACTTACTAAAGTTAGTACTAGAGAAATTGAACAATCGCTAATAAAAGTTTGTAAATAAATACGAAATCAAATAGATGATATAAAATATTCACTGAGCGAAATGTCCCAATTCATATTTGTAGAATAGAACTACTTAGATCTTTTAACAACGATGACAATAGAAACTCTGCGAGATGCAGATGCATCCCCCAACGTATTTAAAAGACCTAAAAGAGACATTAAGGCGAGTTAAAAACGTGAGTAAGGGTTTAGTTTACCTAAACCAGCGTTTAGATGGGCCCATGTTCAAGATGAGATCTAAATCCTAATGAATGGAAACAAACCTTTTTTAATGAACTAATCGCAGCATTAGAAAAAATCTTAACCGAGCCAATTCAGAAGAATCTTATTGGGTAACGTGCTTCGGGTATCGAATAACGTCGCGGTATTGTTTTCAGCGAAAAATCCCTTTGATAAATTGCCGCCGATCGAATGTTGTTCATTCCCACACGACTCGCTCTCTAGGATACGTCAAAATCTTTTTGTTTTACGAACTTCTAAAATCGATCGCCTCTTGAAAATAGCTAAAGATTTTATTTTCTCATTAGATGTAAATATGAATATAAGTATATAAATAAATATTACATATGAACTAAAACTTTCTTTATACAAATATATTAATTTTAATTTATATTTGAAAGTATTTATTTATTTGAATATTACATTGCCCAAAGACATTCTCATAATATTTTTAATAAGAATAAATAAATTAACTTTTTACACTAATCACTCAAATAAATAGTGGCAATTTTATTTCAAACCTTATCATAAGTAAATTTGGTTGTACCCACACTTTGTGATGCAAATTGTTAGCATCAGATACTGTTTAATTTGTTACTAAAATTAAAATAAACAAACATCACACACCAGTTAACAAGACATCCATGAACAAGGCATTGATGTAGCTCCTTCGGACAAGTCCATATTCATGCAACAATATAATCCCGATACGTAAAAAACGCCGAAAGTTAACGTTTATAAAATAATCGATATTGAAAAAATAACACTGGCTGAAAACACTCGCGTCATGTATCGATAATAAAAAAAAACACTGGGATACTTTTTTGACAAGGGATCACTCACTAGTAATGTGACATTAGCGGTGGGGGCGCGTGTGCCGGCGGCGTGCGTCGGGGAGCTAGTGCGAGACCGGCGCGCGGGCACTCTCCGATCGTTGAATGAACGCCAAAATGCCGCGCGGTAAATAAAATAGCCGGTCAAATACTACGCGAAAACCTTTATCCGCCCGCTGCTGGAAAGCGAACTCCGACCCTTGCGGAGAGGACCTTCGACCTACATCATTTTTATATTACAAATGTAACAATGTATAGAAACTAAATTTGTATCTTTGATCGGCTTATGGTATATGGGGTTAGGTTAAAACACAACCGTACATTTTAGTGTCAATATCTAAAAATATTTAAACACAAAAATTGAAGTGTGAAACGTGTAACGTGTCACGCTCTTTATTTATTATCGATAAGAGAGTTTGGTGACACACTAAAGTTCAACATTCAGAGAATACATATATATATATATACATACAAACATACATATAAGGAAAGGCATATAGAAAAACTGAGTGAACTGTGTCAAAACCGTACAAAAAGGATATATGAATTTCATACTCCAATATCTTTCGCATCTTCAATTTTCTTTATATTTGTTAAAATAATGTTTTTCTACGAGAATTTTTTTTTTTCATAATTTCATGCTTTTTTATGTAACAAAGCAATAATTTATAAAGTTTTATAAATGAAAAATAATATTTAGAAAAAAAAAAAAGTTTAATAAAATATTTATGTGAACGTTGCTAAATAATACAGCTCTGTGCCATTCACTTTCCAAATCTTGTGCAAGTGACCAATTATTCGGTTCGCGTTCTGAGCTGATTCATCGATGAGTCTATCCTAACGTAAGTTTTTATCGGCTGTTAGTCGCCGCGGCCGAGCACGTGTCTACGGCAGTCTGTCATATCAACGATCGTAGATTATAACTGATAACACACTCATCTATGAAGCTGTTTATTTAAAGTAATTTACACGTCATTTATTAATTATATTTTTCTCACGATTGGTTACCGGTGCATAAGAGTCTATCTATTTTTGGAGATAAACTTTTCGGAGATTTTTTTTTACAGAATATCACATTCTAAGCGCACCGCAATCAGTCTAATAAGATTATTCAGAGCTTAAAGCAGCAATCATCTCTGTTTCCCTTAATTCCACTTAATGTCGTTTTTTTAGCGATTTTTTTTATTCAATGACTGCCTCGCAATAGTTCGTTACGCTTTTTTGTTATTGTTGTAAAAAGAAAACGTGTATTGTTTTCTTTTTACAATAATACGTTTTTTTAAAAATACGTGGAACATTAAATGTTACTTTCGTTTTCTTTTTTTACAATTCAGTTTGCTGTCGTGAGCAAACATCGGACAGGACGCGAAAATAAAACCAACGACTAAACACGAAAGCAAACTAAATGTATTAAAAAAGACACCTAAAGCATGGGAAAGACACTCACTCGACTGCGAAGACAGATTATATCACAGATTCACCTATGTGCTTACAATATGTGGTACGACCACTTTTAACAAATTTGCGACCACAGGTTAGAAAAGTTACGAAATATTCTTTGATATACTGGTAGTGAAGAGGAGTTTATTTCTACGTCACATTTTATTCTGTGGCTCGTTAATAAACATTTTTAAAGGAACTGCTCCAATATTTGCATTGACACGTTTTTGTCTCGTGGTTAACAAGGCGATGCCATTGTACTTGGGTGCTTATTGCTACTGTCAACAGAGATTCATAACGAGCCGATTAGTAACACGAAAAGTTGCATTTTCAATATGTAATGGCCAAAAGTAGGCCAGCCTTGTGCGTCGTGTATCTTCAAATTGACATGTTTTTATTATCGATTAAAGATGAAGCACCTGCGCTTTTAATGTGAGACGAAAGAGAATTTTGTTTGGATTTTTAATAGCTATTCAATTTTTTAGATCTCAGTATGCGCAAATAGTATTTTTTTTAATTAATTTCTAAGCTTTGCGTCACTTTTGACATGTGAAGGTTATTTGAAGCGCAGATTGATACTGGAAAACATGATATTGGCATATAAATAAAAATCACACGTACGAATACAAGAAAGTAAAGTGCCCACTCAATTAGGGTAGATGTATGTACGCAGTAAAGGTGAAAGAGGCGGATGGCGCTAAATCGAAATTTGTAATCACTGCCTACGTACCCTTCGTTACTCGGGGTTGACTGTTATGTTATAATGAGGCTTCAACAAAGAGACGAAAATATATATATTTTTTAATAAAGGTAGATAGATTACATTTATTTATAAGCTCATCATATTTAAAGCGATTAAGGTGGCATATGTCTGATAGTTATTTTTGAAACAATGTTTTAGACACGAGGAACCTTTTACTGCAAATAAGTTAGTGCAAATGAGATAGATATACAGTGGCAGATACCGCGATGTACCAAATCGATTAATAATGAGGCAGCGGTATGTTTTTGCGGTAGAAATAAATAAAGGAGATTCCCAACGTCTCCGCCTCTTAATACACGATGACACAGCTTTCGTCAGTTAGTTGTCATTTTTTTTAACGTGAAAATGAGTTTGTAATTAGTTTAAGTTGAGTCTTTTCCGGTCGATGATTGTTCCAGCTTCAAAAGGATCGCAGTCTTTTTTAAAGGCGTATTGTGTTCTGAATTTTAATTATTGAACGTCGAAAAGTATTTCCTTAATGGTTAATTTTGTTTTTCTAATGTCTTTTGTTATATTTAAACAATGAATTATTTATTGTTAATTAGATCCGCTTACGATATAACATTTTTGTTGTCAATAAATTCGGTCGGTTGGAATTAGATCAATTTGGTTCTTTGGATTTGAAGGCAAGGATCAATAATCATTTGTCCATCGTCACATTCTTTACCGTGTTTTTTTTATATTTATCTTGAATTGAATCTAAGACAAGCATCGTACGAGTAAATGTTTGGAGCGGAGGGACTCCCTTGCAATGGTGATTACTTAAATTAGATGCAATTAATTCGAAGTTAAAAAGCGCCTTCATGTGGAAAATTGTACGTCTGGTGTCTCATCGGCTGACTCACGGATTTTCCAAATTTTCAGAAAATATACGGAAAGCCTACAAGAGCGGTGTCGGGTGGCGTTTCTTTCGTGATTAGTCACGCGACTGTCTGTTAGAGATTCGCATTCACCGATTCGTCATCACAATGAAGTGGAAAAGAAATAGGGACGTGTCACAAATCTTCCTGTTTATATTCACCCAGGGTTGCCTCGAAATAGTTGCAAAAACTAACTTCTGTTCTGGATAGGTTACAGGGATGGTTTTTAATGTAGACAAAATATTTATAATTCTCGTTCTCATCTCTTACATGTAATACGGGAATAGCTTAGATACATTTATTTATAGAAAACAACAAATACATTTTTTTCGAGTTTAATGTCATATATATGTCAGAATAAAATTTTTTCGATCTTAATACACTGTTACGTGCCACTAGTAACTTATAAACATAAAAAAATACAAATAGATAAACTTCTTACTTGATGTTAACAAAGTCAAGACGTAAGAATGTTGACAAATTGGATGTAAATTTATTTTTGTTTGTATATTGATTTAATGTTTAGATGAGATGAAAACTACTTCGTAATTATTTTCACACGTAATACTGAAACGTGTTTGTGTACATCGCTTTAGCGGCTAATTTAAGTTTACCGTAAACTTGAGGCCAGCTTCCGCGACCGCTTCGGTGTTGCCAATATGTAAAACAGCATTGTTTGTGAGCCGCAATATAAATCACACCTGAGCTGTGCGTACAATTCTAAAGCGTTTGCTCATTCTTCATGCATACCCTTAACCCCGTTTCGTCTTGCAGACTAGATTCTTTCATATGGACAGCTCGAGGAAAATCAACAGTATGTCAAATAATAGAGATTTGACAATTTTTAGTCTTTGTTATTGAAATTTAGAAAACCAGAATGGTATGTTTTGTACGGGATCCCAGAGTCAGGGTTTAGTGTAATTTTCAATAGTGTTACATTGCCTTTTGAACGTTTGTTTATGGCAGTTATCCCAAGTTTGTTAATAAGCGCAATAAAATACAGGCGTATAAAATGTTTATAAATATGACAGTTTTCCAAGTGTATATTAATAAATATTTCCGTTATATATGGCAAGAAAATGTTATTTAAAAAATGAAATTAATCTATCTGATATAAGTTTTATTGAAGTATGAAATGTTGTGGCCCCTTCACATTTTAATTTAAATAATTTTATTACGATAATAAATTGATATACAATATTATAGAGATTGTAGAAACATATGCTTCTGCAGAAGCGTGTTCAAAACTGATAATTGTTTGTATGCTTAACTTACTCGTTAAGAAGCTACAGATTCAGACTCTATTTAATGTCTGACTCCAATTTATTAAATTCTATTAGATCATCAATGTTAATCATTATTATTTTATTTTTGAACTACGAAAATATGTGAATGTAAATTATAAAAATGTAAAAACATACCGTATCTAGGAGACATAGATCCGAGTTTTCTGAAGTTGCGAGTATTACAAAACGTGCAGCTGTCAAACATATTGAAAAATTTATAAAAATATCACAGATTAAATATCCTTGGTATCAACAGTCACTGGTCACTAAGAATTGTTTTTTTTTTATCACTGGCACGCCACAATAAAAAATAAGTCGATTTTTAAAATCACATTTTTATTTGTCACATTCTTAATTCAAAATTCGAATTCCCGCGCAGAATTAGAAATGCATAGATGAATCAGAAAGGTTCGAATCGATTGCGAGTTGCGATGGGGCGCGGCTTCGTTCGGATATGTTCAGTTGGCCGCTTTACTTGTAATGTGTGTCCTGAACGTATTTCCACGGCTTTTATGTGGCCGGCGGTTCGCTCCCGTGATAAAGGGTGCAAAAAACTTTGATTGTTTGCAAGAGGGCCCGCCACACGTCACGGATAGCGTCGCGCGCGCTCGGGACGTAAGCAAGGCCTATGCTCTTACGCAACTCCCTTGTCCAAATAAATAGGTGCATATGCGAAGCCGGATCCATGAGGTGTGTGAAAATTTGGTTATTAGATTCACTTACGTTATTAATAGAACGTCGGATGAATTTAATTTAGTTAACGGCGCTTGATTAGTATTAGGAACAAATTGATTATTACATTAATTACATTAGTTTTTTTTTTCGGTTTATTGTATTATTGTATGCTACATGTAAAAACATTGAATTAAAAAAGAAAAAACATATTTAGAATTAAATGTTTTTGGATATCGTAAATTTTTATGTTTTTTATGTTAAATTTTTATGTAGTAATGAAATGAAACCAATGTAATTAACGTAATAATCAATCTATTCTTAATACTAATCAAGCGCCGTTAGGTAAATTAAATTCATCCAACGATCTATTAACAACGTAAGTGAATCTAATAATCACTGGCAAACCAATTGTTATTTTTAAGCAAAAGGAAACCAATATAAAAAATAAACTTATTGATATTTAATGTCTTTCGTAATATTTATACTAATACTTTCTTGTAAAAACTTTACTGTAAAAAAGAAAAAGAAGAATATATATTTGTCTCTTTCTCAAAATATCGTAATATAGGTACTTGGGTAACGAAACACTGTGTATTTGTAAAATCTATCTGATAACTGTGTTTATTCTGATTGAGCGATTGAATATGGGATCTTATATTTCTTGGAAAAAGATACTTTGTACCTTTTTTAAATTTTACCTTATAATTATCATTAGAAATTATTTAATAATAATGTACTTAATTATATACGGAACTATCAAAGAACAGTCTTTGGTGAACCTTGAAGCTTGTATGTTGCAAATGAATCATAAAATAATTAGAACATGTAAACAGATAGAAGGGAACGAATTTAGAATTTAGGCGGGGCATGCTAGGAAATCATTACCAAGATTAGTGAGGGTGTTTCCTATTTCGTCTCCGTGAGAGTCCGCCTCTCCAGAGTAATCCCGAAAGTCCCTCAGGATTGGTCGCCCGTAGCATTCCCTTCGCCTATTAAATACCAGTGTTTAAAATCTGTAGTCCTCTCGTTAGCTCGAGCACGTACGCAACTCATTATTCCGGCGGCCTCCTGTTTCTCCCGCTTACCAAAATAAACATACTCAAGGAAATGTTAGGACTTTTATAACAATGGCGGACTTCTTGTCGGCCATTGCTATGGAATGAAACAAGGACGTGCCTAGTTTAAAATAAAATTGTAAACAATTTTTACAAACTTTATTTCTTCTTACAAACTTAATTTAAAACAAACTTTCATGTCAATTACTAAACTATAGACAATTATGACTATCGCTATCCTCTTACACCATAAATGTAACAAAAGTCTCATAAGGATAGTTAAGGCACGGAGAAATCTTTAAAATGAAAATTATTTAGTGCAACCTGTTAAAAGCCATAAAATGAAATGTTATATTTATTTTTAATTAAGAGCAATTTATTAAAAATGCTTGTGACGAAAGAATAAAACGAAACATTTCTCATAAACAATCAACACGTTAGATTATAAAAATTACAAATCGAATTAAATGTTTTTAAATTGTAAGCTAATTTATCCCCTTTAAATTTTGATAGTTTAATTTTAAAGTTGCTTCAGACACTCGTTAGCTATTGAGCTGACACATAACAAGGATTTCGTGCCTGTTGTCTAATTACGAGTAAAAAGTGCGTCACATATTTAATACAGTATAACAAAAATATAACAAATTGAAATTATTTACACGTAAGTCTATGTATTAATATAGGATGTATAAATAAATTTTCCGTAATACGTTGATACGTATGCGGTTAAGTAGAATTCAGTATTTGTTACATTTTTCCGCTCACATCGCGCGTAGATTGAACCTTATTCATTATAAATTAGTTACGCGTATTCTATAAAAGGTTAATTGTGTTACACAAAGTGAAGTTTTAACTCTGATCCAATACGATATTTGAAAGTATTTTATGGACAATAATAGGAACTAAATGCACTATTTATTAGTCAAGTGGTTAGGTCATCAAATATCAGATACTTGGGTGTAACGTAAGTTCTATTTTATTATCTCGAATTATATTACATTTTCTCGAAGAAGCGACTCTTTCGGTCGCTTGTCACCGTTTGAAAGTATACATTCGGACAACGACGACTTGACAACTTGCAGATTAATTCATTGAACACATCTTTGTCAAAAATATAAAAAAAACATAAAAAAATTAAGGTACAGTTATAAATATTAAGTATATATTCTACACAAATATAGTGGCGGAAATAAGCTAATCTTAATATATTGTTATGACCTTTATGAAATATGTAGAAATATAATACAGTCAAATGTATCTGGCAGCAGTATACCTAACACATGGTTTTGCTTTCGTGTCCTAAGTTAGAAATTGTTTAAACTCCAACCACTGCGCCTCTAAAGTGATATTGTAAAGTTTGTACACATAATATTCAAAGTTAATAATATTCTGGGATATTATTCATACATGGCGATCTGATCCCAAAATAAGCAGAGCTTGTATTATGGAATCCGGATAACTGATATACTACATATTACTACTTTTCTTTTGTAAATACATATATTATAGATAATTACAGCCAGATTTAAGACAAACAGACATGTTTAAGCAAACAAATGTTTGTCCTGTGTGGGAATGGAACACACGACCGGCAGGGTGAATGCAAGCATCCTACCAACGCGCCATCGGTCCATCAAAAAAGTAAGGTTATGAAAAATATAATTTTTATATTTTTATTAAAATATATTACGCATGTACATGTTTTCATACATGGTTTTAATTTATTAAGGTATTTTAATATTAAAATATTAAAATTTCTTATTACATATACGGCACTTATTAATTATTAAAGTATTTCGCTTGTATCGTAATAAATAAATACATGCATATGAGAATAGTTGTGTCACATGCAATGCAAAATAAAGTTACGTCGTCAAAGTTTTGTGAGATCGCATTGCATTGTTTCCACTGTAACATGCAACTGTTAATAGACTTCTTAGCGATGATAACAAAAACAATTAATTATGTATCAGACCTCATCTCACACTATATAAGAATTATGTATTTTTATTCTGTTAATCATAACAAATGGTATGTAACAAGAAACTAATAAAATAAAACGTTACAAACAAATGTTATTTTGCAATATGTATTTTAAAATTTTCATCATAGTTTCAAAACAAAATAACATTATCCCGGTAAAGTTATACAAAATCAAATAGTGAACCTTATTAATAACTAAAATAAATCATTTTATATTTACAGATATGAATAAAAAAATGACATCAGTCATTAAGTCATAAGTTTACAATATCTATTGCGGTTATTTTTAATTATTTTAAATAATATTGATACTTATATGTAAGTATTTAATATTGAAAGCCGAACAAAACTTCGTTACGGTGTGATATAGTGCCAGATCTATTGGAATAAAGAGGGCATTTCTTGTGGATTTTTCGATTAGGATGGGAAATATTTATGAAATAAGACTTGGATTATTGGAAGATCCTGATACATAGATTTCAGAGAACCTGTGATTGACCCAGTGAAAACTCCAGGGCCCGGTCGCTCATTGTTTATGCAAATCCGTGTTCTGTAGCGATGCTGTCATATTTGATTTGCTCTATGCATTAGTACTCTTCACGATTATTTTTAAAGGTAAATAGCACTAGATTATACCGCGACTTTGTTCGCGGGACATTTAATTTGTTCAGATAATAATAAAGCATGTAATCCGTAGTAGAGCGAGTATATATATATATATATA
>DWLR01001579.1:0-17735 GCA_018246295.1 Papilio alexanor hazarajatica
AAAATAAATTTAGATGAATAATTTGTATTTTTTGTTTTATTGACAAATTCCCGATATTTAGTACACAGAATGTATACTCGACGAGGCCGAACAAATAAATGGCCAGTCTGAAATAAGAGAGATGGAAAAGTTAGAAGCAGATTAATGTATTCAATATTACAAGTAATCTTTGAATGATGGAAACTTAAAAGGAGAAAGGAAAGTTAAAGGAAACTTATTAATAAAGGTACTTAAAGGAAACTTATTAATAAAGGTATCTTTATTGATCTTTTAAGTTTTATCTTATTTATCTTTTGAAATTCTGTAATTGCCGAAAGTCCAAATGGATTAAGAATTAGATTCAACACGATTTAAATAAACAAAAATAAACATCTTAAATATTTTAAAATGATTGCAGGCGACTTTAGTCTTTTCTTTTACAGGAAAATATTAGGGTTTATTTTTTGTTTTGCAGACGCAATTTACCAAATAAAATTATACGTGACTGTTCTTCTTTTCAGAAGTTCTTGCATATTCCTGAGTATATTTGAACTAATGAATGTTTTCGAAAGGCGTTGTGAAGTGGTCCATCGGACTCTGACGCGAGTAGAAACTTTAATGAGTAACACTCAAATGCCGGCAGGAGAGTATAAGCTGTGGGCAATCTATGTGTATTTTGAACACAATAAACACTTAATTAAAAGCCACCGAGTAATAAACCGGGTAAAGGAACTCATTAAAAAATTCCACTCGGCTGTTCTCTCGATGCTTCAAATGTAAATTCATAAACGCAACAAAAGTTAACATTATCTCGCTTTCGCCAATGTTTTTAACGCATATGTCTAGAACTTAAAAGAAATACTAAGTCAAAATTAGAAAAATGTATTAAGGAAGTATTTGTACTTTTATTTTCACTGATGTTAAAGCTGAACTTATTAAAAAAAGAGAACTCTTGCGACCGAAATGCAATGAAAAAAGGAAAACTAAAGTTTCTAAAATTCTGAATACACGACGATCTCCTTCAAGCAAAACACATGGCAGGAGAATTGCTCATCACTATTATCGAGTTACAGTTAAACATTTTGTCGTACTTTCATACGGCGAATTATGGACTAATATATTGACCAGTATTTCATCGAACAACTTTGGAGTTTTGAAACCAACAAGAACTAAGATCGAAAATTCCAATGTTTATGTAAATCTTTGAATTTATATACTTGATGATATTTCAATCTAAAATGATTGGCACGGAGGACACGTTACTTTATTTTTTGTATATTTTCTCTTTCTACTTTTTAAATAATCTGTATTTGCATTGCATCTGTCATATAAATTGTTATATAGGTGAATACCACCTGATGTGATTACTACTGTGTTGTAAAGATTTAAAAAAGTCGTAACATCTTTTTTATTAATACTGACATAAAGAGCTTAATATTTTTCTTGTATTAACGCTTGTAAGTATAAAAATCTTTTTGCTTAAAATATTTTAATTTTGCTATATAAACCAAATCATAAAAAACACATTATTTTGTAACTTATACATAGTGAAATTTCAAATACAAGTAGTTTGACGTGGACGTCGAGAGAGTAGACCAAGGGAGGAAAAACATTTATTACTTTTATATAACTTCCCTTCTCGTTAGCTAACGGGTTAGAAGGGAAGCCTTTTGGAGAGCCTTTTCGTCCGCTTTGATCACGATAACTTTTAACAGTAATAGAACTAACAATGAAAAGAAAAAACACTTTTAAACACTTTTAAAACCAGAATGTGACATCATATAGTGCCGTTAAAATCTAATCGTAAGGGTTAATTCTGTAATATAGATAACAGAAGAAAGTAGAAGATATGTTTGTATAAAGTATGTAAGCGTCACTACACTTTCACGCCGTTTGTATGTGCGAATCGCAGCGTATACAACATATGTATGTATGTATATGCCGCACACAACAGCGCGTTCCTTCAACTTCCTTGTCAATAAAGCTCAGCGATAAAGCTCAGACATAGGAGTATATAGCCTATTTCTGAGCGCCAGAGGAATTTATGTGTTACCGGTAACGTAAATTCAAGATGAGCGCACTGATGAAATCCGTTTGGATGTAAAACTGCAATTGCTATTGAATTTCCCTTTGTTATTTCCCTTATATTGGATTTTTCATATTGCTCTGCTTTTAGCAGGAAATACTCGCTTCGTTAAAAACATAAGCAAACACTCTCATGCAAAGTACTTTTTACTGAAATGTTTTGCTATGCTTTTTTTAATCTAAAACATCGTCGTAAAAGTTTGTATAGCGAAATATTACGTTGTCAACATAATGCGTGCAAAATGTTCTCGCTAAATGCAACTACGCTCATAGTAATATCAGTGGAATTTTTAATATTACACGGCCTACTTACGTTGCGAGGACAAAGGCCTGCTCCCACAAAGCGATAGTTGGGAGATTGATCTATTGGTAAATGTTTCAAGATGCTTTGATAAGTGAAGTGTCTGTATATTCACTAAATTTCTATAATTTAAAATGAATAGTTGAATAAGCTTTGTTTAAATGGTAAGCCCTCAAGCACATCTTCGCGAATCACATGATTTCGGAAACACATGAAACCATGTACCATGTGTGTATTCATCAATCAATATCTTTATGTTGAAAGCCATTTGTAAGAATATTCATTCTTAATATCACTTGAAGAAATTACTCCATACTAGTATCTGACATTTAGGTACAAATTGATTTCTCGTGGCTTATTTAATTTTAAGCTTTTAAATTACCAGAAAACATAAAGCACTGAAGAAGCATGATAATTGTGTAAGTGTGAATATTTTAAAGCTATAGAACACTAACTCCGACACAGGCATTCAATGTTTCGACAAAAATAATGGGAAGGTAGGAAGAGAATAAATGAGATGGCTGCTCAGTTCGTAGATAACGAGGCGCGCAGTTGGAGCCTTTCTCAGCATCCGTCATCATTAGCGTGAAGCTTCGGGCGCGGAGTTTTCATTAAGACGCCAATGTTTTTCGAATGACAAAGCGGTCGCATAAGGGTATACTCGTAAACTGACGCACATTATGACGATCATGCGTTGTGCACAGTGACAAGCCAAGCTTCATTACAGAGTAGTGCTTATTTATGTGTTGTCTGATATATGCACTGTTAATGTCGTATAAAACAAGAAATACCTAGATGGGTATAAATGAATTTTGTAAAGAATAGTGTAGGCTTCTGAAGTCTGATACATGGATGTCTTCTGCGACCAGAATAT
Source organism: Papilio alexanor hazarajatica (assembly GCA_018246295.1). NCBI lineage: Eukaryota > Metazoa > Arthropoda > Insecta > Lepidoptera > Papilionidae > Papilio > Papilio alexanor. The sequence continues at coordinate 3,240 of DWLR01001579.1, forward strand.
TGATAGGAGAGCTAGACTCGATTGGGGAAGTACTATGGCCATACAGTGTACGGAGAAGTACGAGTATATTGAGAATTGGTAGTATTTATAATATATGCATTCCGTTTGACAAATAAGGCACGGTCCAACCTCCTTTGCCTTTCATTATCTACCTTTCTACAAAAAGGATGTTATCGCTAAGTCGTGTGATGATTTTAATTGTGGTTAATAGAGTTCGATGAAACGCTCCTTACTTAAAAAAAAAGAATAGTGTAAAATTTTTATGCATTTTACAACATGAATTCTGTTTATATTAATTTTAAAAAAAACCACACAATTTGTTCACAATTATTTTACTTCGCGTGAAATTGGTGTACATATATCAGATAGAGCCAATTTTGTATTCACTGTATGAATGAAAAGGTCCGAATTCAGCCGGTTCGTTTCTTTTGAAGAGAAGTGGGGCACGAGCGCTAACGTTCTCTGAGGCTCCCTAACCCAGGGTTTACCTAACCTCTCCCACAAACATTAAATAGCTACTTTCCTGATTGCGTATCTACTTCAGAAATTTTGTAGGGGGTTGAAATCGAAACTAATTTATGTTGTGAATTGAGAGCTGTTTCCGTTGTCTAAATATGTCTGTTATTCAGCAATAGATGACTTTTATAACGTTTTAAATAACATTTTTATAAAAATAAATGCTTAATATTTTTAACATTTCCAAACCAATACGACTTAGGGTCCTTCAAGAAAATAACTTCCGGCAAGGCAAAAGGCTGGCAACGTACCTGCGGTTCCTTTGTTGCTACGGATGCTCGGTTGCCCCCTTGTTTTATAACAAAAATACTACTGACGTAAGAGATTTGACCGGTAGTAGACTTGTTTTAATCGAGGATAATACAACCTGTACCCCGCGGTTTCATCTGTCTCAACTTTTAATACTAAATCAGTTTACTTCATCGTAGCGTGATGTGAAATAGACCTTGGGCTGCCAAATAAAAAATAATTCATTGTATCCAAATTAGTAGATCCTGAGATTAGCGTTCCATCTCTTCAGCTTTATTGTATTAAAATAAAATAAAATGTTGTTAATATTAATTCTACATTATTTAAATTTCTTAAAGGCAATATTTTAAATAGAGGGACCAAGAATAAAGAACGTTAAGAATTGAAAATGTGATAAATGAGACAATTAATATTGTTTGTTATGAAAGATAGGCGGCAGCTCCAGGCATTCAGCGCTTGTTTTTCTTGCTTCCCCTCCAAGAAAAGAGAATGGAAAATAATAAATCAGAGAAATGTTTCTATTATGTTTATAGTAACTTAAAATTGCTTTTCTTATGTGAAATTTCACTCTAATTTATATGAAATATAAGTCCAGGATCTATTGTATCTATCTTACTAGTTAAATTCAGCGGTTCATAAAAATATTATGTAATAAATATAAATTAATATGTCTTTGTTAATTAATCAACTAAACCTTCACCGAGACTTTATTGAGTATAACAAAATAGGCTGCGGGATCAGCTACGTTTGCAGTTATGAGAGTAAAGTCATAAGTTCGCACTTAAGTTTTCCTTAGCTTAATAATTGGCCATGGAAATTATTAATACTAAAGTAAAAAATTGTAACTGTCTCTGTAAATTACTATTAGTTTTCTGTTAGCTAGGAACAAGGGGAATGAAAAACAGTTACCGGGTCAAGTGCTGTATTCGAACTGAGCTCCCAAATGATCTCGGTGTACAAGTACGACGTCGCCGTGTGACGTCACTTTAATATAAACACTTACATACTAACATTTTCTTAGTCTACGGTTACTTTTAAATCAGAGCACAGATATATATTACTATCAAAAATGTTTTTGCCAAGGACGAAATCAATCTTATCTATTTACATGTTTATGAATTTCTTTGATCAATTAAATCAAAATGATTGCGAAATAGAGATTAGAGTACCCTTCTACCTCCGAACGAAAGTAACCTCTGTACCAGGGCAACAATAAAGTCCCTATTATTCCGTACAAAGAGTCCATTGATATTGAATGAGCGCGATGAGGAGTGATTAGTGAACGATCTCAATGCGTCCATTATTCGGCTTCACTCTGTGTACTACTTATTATTTTTAAATATGGTAATAATTTTAATGTCGTTTACATATTTTAATCGTTAGTAATTAATGAAATGACGTGTCTTTCGGCTATGAATATAGAGATTTATAAAACAAAAATCAGAATATTAGATTATACAATTATATCAATACCATCAAAACAAAAATCAATTACTATAGATACGTAAATCATTAAAATTAAATATATGTTATAAAAACGGCCTTTAATTGTAATAGGTAACAGTATGCTATGTACTGTGTTATCTAGTAATTTATACAGAAAAAATGAACTATCCTTTACTTTTGTTTATCCTCTCCTCTATCCATTAAAGGTAGTATACTGCAACGCATACTGCAACTCATAAGCTTGTTGCAGATGCCTTATGAAGCGTTACTCATTTCGGTACACTTAACATTAGATGACCCGCTTGCTCGCTTGTAAAAACCTGTAACTAATAATCTAGAAACATAACTACCAAGTATTTATGAAAGTGTATAGTTTCATGCCCAGTTAAAAATTGCCATAAATTTCACATTGTACTGAGAAACCTAATTTACAAAATGACACCAACTTTAAAACAAAAAACAGTCTTTAGAGGCAAAGGAACATGTGGATTTGCTAATGTACTAACATTACTCCTTTATGTTGGCAACACTGATGTTTACACATAGTTTTGAGACTATGTACGCACTGGTATTATCTGATACATAAAAAAAAGCAAAAGGAGTTTATCCGTCTGTGCATGACTTAAAAAGTGACTCGGGACTTTGAATTGTGTCTTTTTTTCTAGAAGCAAACGGACGAGACTAGAGTTTGTAGTATACGTATCGTGCTTACTTGGATTAAATATCTGAATAGTTCTATTACAGAAATACAGATTGATTAGTAGTTGCACTAAATGTCCAAAAATTGTCCAAAAAATATGACAGTATTATTAATAACCTGGTATTTCATTGAAGATATACTCGTAATAATTATTATTATAATCTCCTCGAAGTTTAATATTAATTGGATTTTTCAAAAGGGATGAAGGGTTAAAGAAGTAAAGCCAATTGGATTTTGTCAAAAAGAGGAGTCTTGGCTATTTCCTGAGAATTTGATTTTCCTTCCTTAAACCTTATTAGTCTATAAAATACCCACTTTACTAGTGGGTGCATTGTGTCTATAAATACATATCGCATCGATATATTACATTGATGTTCATGGTTTTTATGTAACATTTTGTATTGGTATCAATGTGTATTGAAAATTAGGTTTAATATCTCTCTCCATATCACTTTATTAGTTTTGTAACAATCAGATAAACTATTCAATACCTTTACACCATTATTATGAGAAATAGTGTAAAAACGAAAATGAACCGTGTAAACGGTAGGTAAGCTTATTACATCCTTTAGTGAAAAGACTGCACTCGGCAAACCACACAAAGCACTATAGTCTTATAAATCCACTGCAGTAAACAATGACTCACACAGTGGGGTCCCGGCCCCTCATAGCTCCCGGGCTTATATGAATACTTTAAATATTTCTAAACTCTCTTCAATAAATTTTACTTCTCCCGTACTACTTTAAGGTTTATAAATACTATTTGTATTTGTAAGGGCTTTGATGAATAAATCATTTTCAATTTCCAATTGTGTTCTAAGTTGTGAGAAATGTTACAGTTATAAACTACGTCGATAAAAACGTAACAAAGTATTGATTATTGAAACTTACAAAGTAGTTTCTTGGTAACTTCAGTTCGGTGTTTTTCTTCTCGTGCATCTCCAGCTAGCCAAGATTGGTAGTGAACTAATCAATATTTTACCCTATCCCTGGCGAGGTAAAAATGTTTGGCGGCATTCGCAATTCCAGTCCACTCTCTGATGATGATGCTGTGGTACTCTTTTTAATTTATTTGGAAACATGAGCTATTGTTACATCGATAGTAACTAGAATATTAATATTGTAGTAGAATACGAAAATTTAAACCACTAATTCAGCAAACTTAATGTTTCATATTATTATTAATTTTTAATATCACTTCCAACGACATCTAGTGGCAGTTTTGGAACATTCGTAACATTAATTCAATTTGATTTCCTAAATAGGTTCGCTGTCCGTTACAAAACCACTCAAAATCACTATTTTTATTCATGATTTATGGCACAGGAAATGGATAAACAATCAATGTTTAAAAATGGATTAACGTTAACAATATCAACGCGACATAGATAATAATCTACGACCTAATATCAAAGGGTTAGAATCTCACTATGTATGGCGCCTTTACCCGTGTCGACACCGATTGTCGACATACCGACAAATCACTGCATTATTCACGATTGGTGAAAAGGCGCCAAGTAATCCGCTCTTAGGATAGACAGGGCAACTAAACTAAAACAGCATATTCTGTGAGGTTATAGTACTTCCTTGGTCGAACTGGACTATTCGTACAACAGCCGAAGCTGCTTGTTAACACAAACTTCAGCTTGGTTTAAATAAAAAGGATTTAAGATAGATTTTTAAACGTAAAAAATTGCTACTTAAGAATTCGTATAAAAAAAAGAACAGTCAAAGAACAACCAAAAAGAAGAAATGTAAAATATTCCACCAACAAAATTTTCAAAATAATTTTCCCGTTTTGTAGACGTAACGGTCGTAACAGAGGCATGGAAGGCAGCGGCGTGGTGTACCGGGTCGTGGGACGCGCACGCAGCAAGGCGGACTGCGGCCAGCAAACCGAGCGTCCGCCGCGACAGGATACCACGTGGAAGAAGTACACCGACTCCCCTGGGGTTGGCGCACCCCCTTTGGTAATTAGCTTTTATAGTATGTACATGTACGTCCGAGTTATCAAGATATACGGAACCTAGTCGACGTTTCTTTTGTATGGGTGTCACAGCGGTATTCTTTCTTCTACCGAGAACTGGTAGTGAGTGAATTCCAAGAATCGATATAAAGTTCGCGGTAAGTCGATACAACCCACGTTATTATAATGAAATAGAATATTCTAGAATAGGAATTCTTATTATCCTTTACGGCGGTAACGTAATTATATTTAATCATTAATGAATGAGATAATATCATATCAAAAATTCTGTATGAATCCAAAATTCGAGATATTTTATTCACAACAAAACATTCAAAAAAAAATTGTTCCTTTTTCTTGTAAAGCATATTATTTGCAGAACCAGCCGGCGCCAGCACCGCCGAGTCCATCGCACGGGCGCAAGAGCGACCGGCGCGCGGGACACCACTCGCCACAGCACAAGCGCGAGAAGCTCACCGCCGCACAGCAGCTCGGCATCGCCCCGCACCCTCAGGTATGTTACCAGAAATCTGTCTAGAAAGTAAAGCTACGGTATAACCAATGCTATAGTGAAAATGTTTTTACCTAGCTACAGCAAAAATTGATGTATGGTTTACACTTCCGAAACATTCAAATATACTGTCTGTATATGTGGTCTGTGTAGGCGAGAGAGAGAGAGAGAGAGAGATAAAAACATATACTTATAAGACTTAAAAAGGAGGTTCTCAATTCGGTTGTATTTTTTATGTTTGTTACCGTAGATCTTCGTCATTTACGAACCGATTTAAAAAAAAAATGTTGTATATGGGACATTCGCAAGTGTGTCCCATTAAATTTTAAATGTCATTGGACCTTGAGTTCCGAAGCTATACCAAAAATTTATATATTGGTAGACTTAAGTCCTACCTTGTTTGGATTTATATATTTTATTTATTTAAATAACTTCATTGCATACAAGTACAAATGGCGAACTTAATGCCTATAGGCATTCTCTACCCCTCTCGACCACGCATTAATAGCAGAAAAGAGAGAATTTAATGAATTTGTAATTAATAAAATATTATTATGTAAATGTTTCAAGCAGTTCTCTCACTCTCACGGTAAATACCACGACCTTACAAAATATGGTGAAATATATTTTTATAGGATAGGACAATAGAGTAGCCGAACAATGGGTCACACAATATTAAGTGATGACCACCGCTGAAGAATACCTCAATACTAGAGAAACTGCAGGAACCAACTGCAGAAACCTCGAAGGAGGACTTACGCTCTTTTTTAAGTAGAGATATTTGTTGTTCTGCGTTACGTCTGGTGCATCACTCATATAATACAAAAGTAATTTTATTAGCAGCTTTTGTTACGCCATAAAATTAATTGGCTTAATTACTAAGCTTCGTTAAAGATGAAATATGGTAGTAAAAAATTGCAGTGCAATTTTCTCAACTAATTTATTGCTATCAACTATTATACATTCATCTTTACGTCTACATACGTTTATACTTGAATCATCTATGTACAGTAATTTTTAGTATAGGTATACTTTTATTAAACCAATATATATTACAATAGCTTTCTTTTAGCATTATGGTGATAGATGACCATGACGAAAACATATTGATTATAATTTTTTACGATATGTTCGTTGTTTATTGTCAATATTAAAAACTGTAACAGCCTTGCACTAAGGCGTGATTTATGTACACAGGAGTGAGAGTATATTTTACGGCTTCAAGCACTAAGTTACAAACATCTTAAAGATTAAGTACATCTATCCACTTACTTAAGTCCCGTGTCGAGTACTTTAATATATGTAACGGCTTTCGTTTCCCCTTTTACAAGTAGAAATGAACTCCAGAAATCACTGCGTCTTAACGTTATTTGTTCCTTGTTCACGTACTTTTTATATCAAAAAGTTACTAACATCACTAAACATCAAAGCAAAAGCATTAAAATCTGGCGGGGTTATGCTCAAGTACTCTCTTTCTTTATTTAAAAAGAAGTGTGGCAAAGTGTCAAACAATTAATACATTTCACGCTTAGTTCGGTACACGAGTCAAAGTTCTTTGTATGAAAGTAAGAACCTCGTAACCTACTGACCTGCACGGCCGGCAGCAAAACCTGAGAGAAACACTGCAATGCCAACGTCCACTAACGAGATGATACTCATCGACCACTCGGCATTATGCATGCGGAACTATTTTCGCATTGCAGCTTTAATTAACCCAGTCTTTATTTTGCAGTATGCGGCGTCGAATTCATCTGGTCAACATTCGTCTAGGAGCAGCGGAGCTCAGGTAATAATTTACAAATGCTTTTATGTAAGACATTAACATAAAATGCCAACGCCAACGATCTGTTTTTAATTTTAAAAATAACTTCGTCAAAGTCTTTTATTAATAGTCGTGAATGGATAATATTTAATATACCCCCGGACAAGAAATAGCTAAAATAATATTTTTAAACCGCATCAAGCGTTTGTGTTTGAAATATAGAGTTTAGAAAACGACGAATACGATCCAACACGTCAACAATATGTGCGACGTATATTCATTTGACGGACTGAAATAACTTTTAATTAATGTTTGGGATGTAGAAAACCATAGAAAATTATCAAATCTAGATGTCTTTTCTAGATTACGTTTATAATAAAGATCAGTGGATATTTATATGTATTTTTGCCCGACTGCCAAGAGGATAATATTTGCCAGTATGTCTGTTCCATTGTGACCTCCTGTAGCCTAAACGACTTGACCGATTTTGAAGACTGAGGTGTGATTTGATTTGTATTCTTCCCCGTCTTAAAGTCATGTTTAATGTTTTTTTCTAATTGACTATTGTTATTAATGATAACAGTCGACAAACGATCAAGCGGCTCACATAAACATCGCAGATCTTCTCGAGATAGATTATTCAGTACTTAGTTTACTAACGTTATTCGAGCCCAAGTTTCTAACGCTTTATGAAACTTAAGAAGCTTTTTTTTAGGATTTATTGAACATATTTTACTACAAAAGTTTATAATTACGTATATGCTTTGATATATTTCAGTTGCAATCCCCGAGCGGTGCGTCGCGGCCGTCGAGTGTGTCGAGCGGCAACGGCAGTTGCTCCGGCAAGGCGAAGGTGCCGCAGAACTTCGGCTACGTTAAGAGACAGAACGGTGGCCAGCCGCCGCCGCCGCCGGCCAACGGACCGCCGCAACACGGACATGGTAATTTTTTTATACAAGAAGGTGGCAAACGAGCAAGCGTTCACCTAAGTGACTGCTACCCATCGACATCTGCAACAAATATTTGCAAGTTGTAGACCGTGCGTTGTCAACCTTTCATAGACAGAGAAAAGGATTGACAGAAAAATGACCATTACCTTCTACTATCAATCCACTTCTCCGTCAAATCCTCCTTCCCTTCCCATCCTTTCCTTATTAGAAAAGGGCGGAAAAAGTAAGAGGACTAAAATTAGGCTACCGGCACCTCACTTGTCTGAAGAAACGCAGAAAACTTCTACTTTCAAAAACTTCACGCCTGCCTTCTGTGAAGTCGTTGCATTTTACCGGTCGAGCAGGCCATTCGTGCAACAGATGTTGTTGTTGCGGACTCTACCACTGATAAAAAAATGATTCTCCTATATAACTATTTTTTCATAGAAGTTAACCTCTCCGCCGACCGCTTTACTTGCTGTACATTATATCTGCTCGTATTCAACATGTCTACACCGAAAAGGTTCATTGTCGTGTCTGACCATCAACCACAATTTTAGGTCCCTTCGTTCTATATATTTATGAATATATGTATATAATGTTAAATTCCAACGAGATTAAACTCACCTAGCCACCTTAAGAAAAATCACATTTCCCATCTTTTTTACTTCTAGGTGGGAGAACTGCTCAAGTATCAGCTGTTCCGAGGACAAAAGTCAAAGTATCCGGTGGGACGCAGACGTGTACTCAAGACCTTCAAATACACAGTAAGTTTTATTATGCTTATATTACACTGCTTATTGTACACTAAACTTTCTTTTCACTGTCTACCGCTATCCAAACATCACCACGTTCTTAGTTGAGTGTAAAACTACCTATACCATGATTATAGCATTAAAATAAATTATCTACTTCGTACTAGAAGAAAAGGTTGTGAAAATAGAATTCCATCTATTAGTCACTTCGCAACGGATACAATCATATTATTTGTATTTTAATCTTTCACAGAGAATGGTATTGGACCTAAGTCATACTCGTTGGGCGGCACGGCAGCCGCTCAGCTTTCAGCTTCCGTACGAGAGAGGCTTCTCGGCTCTCAATCTTTGCCCAAGCCGGGTACTCACGAATTCGCAGCGTTATTCCATCATCACAGGTGACATTTTGTGTTAATTATACACATCTTGTAACTAAAAACTTTGAATTTGTAGCGTGTAAGACGATTCGGTATTTCAGATTCATGGCTCATGGTCACTGTTTCAGTGCACCGCTTTTTTATGATTCTTCCTCTTTTAGAAACATAGTTAAGTGTTGTGACGTCATATCGGTTGATTTACAATTTTACAACAGTCATTGCATTACATCATCACAGCTAATGCCCTATAAAATGAAGGCCTTCCATTTATCGCCTAATAGGACAATTAAATAGTAAACATGTTCCAATTGTAATTATTAACAAATTAAGCCAATAGCATAATAGTTTAGAATATATCGTAAAATAGAAGATCGTGGATTTGAATCCTCTATTGATTGAACTATTATCGCGAACCATCTTCTAGCCTGTGCCTGAAGTTAGGATGGTTAAAACATCTCAATCTTGTATCCATGTTTGTTCATTTCTTTATTACAGAATCAACAATATTTTATGTTTAACAATCCCTATATCATATATTGTATTAATACTTAGTCCAAAAAACAATTACCTTATATCATCATATTTTTGCTATTTTTTTTTTCGAAACACATTTACCTTTAACAAATTACAACAACGGGGTTGATGTCCTTTTTTGTAAGGAGTTGACATGAAGGTAAATAATCTTATCAATGATCGGTTTGTTTGGATAAGGTCCTTACGATAACCGCGTGGGAATAATTTTATTCAGTTTTACTTTACCTTCCGTGAGAGTATAACAAATTGCCAACGTTGTCCATCTTTATATAAATACGAGTATTTAAACCATAAAGGTAATTTGTTGATGAATCAACAAGTTTTTTTTTACTTAAATTACAGAAGTTTAGAAATTAGTAAATTGATATAGTTAAGGAAACATGAACAGTGAACTAAAAGATTAAGAATTTTTTCAGAATTTTATATAATTGTGTGTCGATTTTTGCAGAATAACTCCAAGAGGAGGCATGAAGATTAGCGATGGAAGCCTCTCCGACACACAGACGTACTCCGAAGTTAAATCGGATTATGGAATACCATACGCACCCTGGCTTCGACATAGGTAAGCGCGTAAATATAAAACATTTTCGTATGTATACCCCTGTATGTGCGTGGTTTGTAAAAATAACATCATGTACAAATATAATAAGACATACATGTTTTCATAGTATTATCAAATCATCATAAGTTACCTTGACCGTATCCTATATGCTTAATAATTATATTAATGTGTGTTTGCATTTTGTGTAAGACATACGTTTGTATCAATACAAAGTGTGACACACAACTATATATGTATCATTACAACATGCTTTTGCAGTCCCCACGATGTGGCCAGTTGTAAAAAAAGTTAATAGAAGCGGCATATGATAAGCCCGGTTGTAAAAAATAAAATGTAACTCTCTGTATGATGTGAAAAGTCATAAAATGATGAAATAAAAAAAATAGTTACATTATAAAATAATAAAAATGAAAATACAACTGGCCAGCATGTGACCCCTCATATCTTTCCCCCATTTCAGCAACACATATTCTGCAAGCGGTCGACTGTCTGAGGGCGAGTCTATGGAGTCGCTAAGCTCGCTGCACTCGGCGCAGCACAACCACACCTCATCCCCTAACTCTCACCACCGCAGCTCACTCACACACAATAAGCTCATCCTGCACCGCGACGCTCAGGGCTCCAGGCTCAACCGGAGCAACAGCATTAGGTGGGTTACACACTCCTCTCATTCGTCTTTTATCACCAAAAACTCATCTTTGTGTGGTTGTTTCGTGTCGCCAAGTGTTCAATTTCATCGTGTGGTTGTGGAATTCTACGTACTAAAAATTGTGATACAAACATAACTCATATTTTCATCTGTTGAAACCGCTTTCTGCAAATATTGTTATATTTGTACAAATATTGCAATATAATATTATATAAATCGGCCTTTACGGATAAAATTTGTTTTAAAAATACCAAACTTAAAAGACTTAATCTCAGTCCATCTCATTGATTTTTAAATTATTTTCTTTTGGAAGCATATCGTTTTATGAATTATATGTAATAAAATGGTAGAATATTTATAAAAAAAAATAAGTCCTTATTTTTTTTTTTATTACTGTCTGTGGAATAGAAGAGGCTATGATTTTTGAAGGCGAATAATTTTAGTAATGTAAAACATTTTTATTTAGTAAAACAGTCCTACATTGTATTTATTCAGTATGGAACTATGGAACTATATATAATCTTTCTTAACTTTTCTAAATAAAGATGGAGAGCGCCTTGCGGCATTTGATAATTAAGTTTTTGATAGACTTCATGTTAAAATCTATTCGTAGGGCCTTTCTATATTCTGTATAAGATTGATATGAATCATCATATTTGTGTATTAATTTTATTATACATACATCATTGCCACTTATTTATTTACTCATACATATCATATTATTTGCATAATACTTTTTTTCTAAAACAAATATATGTATCGTTGATATTTGAATACTTTCACACTTTAAAAATCTTAAAATTTTCTAATATGCTAAGTAAGGATTGTTGGTTACATTTTAGCTATCTCAGAGATAGGACATTTCCAAGGTACGATTACACAAGGTTGGGAGCTTATTCATGTTTTGGCTTCGAGGTGGCGCACGCTTAACACGAAACTGTTCTAAAATATGCATGTTTCTCTCAAAACATGGCACGGCTTTTAATAAATACATTTAACTAGTTCTTATCTTACTGTCGCTATACAAATGTATGTTTAAAAAACTTTTTGCCATAAACTTTTTTAATTTTAAAAACACTGGCCAGTTTTATTCAGACTATGTGTATAACCTACGTTGCACTCATTATTTTTTTTTATCATCATTATATCGACAATTTAAAAAAGTATTAGTGGCTTTTTCGTACTGTACTTTAAAAAGATCGAAGGCCCTGTAATGTTTGCTACATTTGTTGAACTTTCTTATATTCATATTATTTAAACTGATTTGTCATTTCAGATCGACAAAGTCGGAGAAATTATACCCATCAATGCTTCAGCGGTCGTCGGAGAGTGATTATGAACCGTATTACTGTTTGCCCGTGCAGTATGGACCAGGAGGGCAAGGTTTGTAGATATAAGAGAGTTGTTTATATAAAATTAGCAACATCGCTCAGCTAAATAAAATATAGCCGAAGTTACATGCTAATAGAAAAAGAAAGAAAGATTTGTTTTGAATAAAGAATCAAATGTTTTCTCTTCATTGTGTTATTTGTATTACACAATACTAATAGCACATCTATCTATACAAATGTATAAATATTTTTTTATACTTAATTTAAACATTTTTACTGCATTATTTGTTTTATGAGGCAGTCAAATCACAAACGTATCGGAAAAAAGAAAAATAAATTCATTTTCATACCTCATTCTTATCTTCGAAAAAAAGTTAAATAAAAATTTACACAATTTGCTTATACTATGGGATAGTTCTAAGTTTAAGCCTGTTCGTGTTTTTATTTCGCTATTTCCAATCAAAAATCGCATGTCTACAGTACGTTACATATCGCGCAACATTCAAAATTACGAAGGAATTCAATTGCAGTGTTACATTCGCCTACTTTCTATTTTGTAATGCTACAGCTAGAAAGCTGATAATAGTTAATTGTTAGTTAAACAACAAAATACCGGTAAAACTGTACAAAGGTCTTCCTTTCTTACATGAACCATGTGGTTGTTATTATAAACAAATTCGGACTAATGATCAAATACGTTGACAAGACACTAATTAAATTTATTATTCAACATCCACAACAGTTAAAAACGCGTTGCAAAACTTTTTAATGGAATTAGAGGCACGGGATTTGATGGAGGAAACATAAAAGACACATCACTTCACAACCATATTTTTTAAATCGTTGTTACAGGTCTAAACTACGGAGTGTCAGAGCCGCCATCGCCGTCCCCGAGGTCGGCGCTGAGCCCAACGCACCAACCGGGCAACGTTATACACACGCCCAGGCATTCACATCACTACCCTAAGAAAAATGATGAAGGTTTCTTTTTACTCTTTTTAAAAAATATAAATAGCTATGAAAAGCGCTTGAATAATACCACTATGTCAATTGAATCGGCCTGTTCTCAGTACAACAGTACCAACTAAGATACCTTAACTGTTGAACACGGGCTTCTCCCAAAAATAGCCAAAAATCTATGCTTTTGTCACTTTCTACGCAGTTGCAACTTCGACTAAAATATGGACAGCTACTCAAATGTAAGATTTAAAGTGTCCGACAATTGGATACCTTACATTTGAATGTAAACAACATAAACAAGAACTTTACTTTTTAACCATAATATTTACAATTTCTATATTAGGTAGGTTATGTACTGTCATCGTTTAAACTGTTTACATATTTCAAAGTAGATACATTACTACAATTAGTATTTATTAAATGTAATATTAACAATGATAATTTTTGTACAGTACATGGATCGACAGCTTCTTTAGTGTCAACGGCTTCGTCCCTTGCCGCCGGCGCGGGCTCCGAGGAAAGACAAGCTCATGAAGTAAGTATTAATTATATTTAAAAAAAAAGCTGATTAAGAATATAGGATTTTGGTTTCCACCTACGAAGATATATTAAAAAAAAATATTATGTTATATCCTAACCAATGCATTGTCACTCAACCCGTTATTGCCCCACTAATAGGGGTTTAATATTTTTCGAGGGTATACTCGTATATGTCTATTCCATGATGAACTGTAGCCTAAACGGTTCTTCTTCTTATTCTTTCCTAGTGTCATAGGCATAGTCAATCGGGCGCATTGTTTTTTTATTAGTTCCATTTTGTTTTATGCGATCCATTTCAAATACAAGGATCAGATTAGCATCTTGGTATATTACTGGCCGATTGGCGCGGTTGATAAGATGCTTGCCTTTCACGTCGCAGGTTGTGGGTTCGATCCCATCCAGGACAAACATTTGTGTTCATGAACATGTTTGTTTGTCTTGTGGTTGAATCCAAAGACCACCGGAGGACGGACAGCAGCGTCCTTTTCTTAGTACGGTGGAACATACTGCGATCGCCAACTCGCCTGCCAAGCGTAGCGATTATTTCGCATTTCCCCCCAATGATGAGATCAATAGGGGGAGATGTCCAACAGAGGACGATCGTAGGCTAAATTAATAATAATAATATTCTGGGGCATTATTCACACATGGCCATCTGATCCCAAACTAAGCAGAGCTTGTGCTATGGAAACCAGATAACTGATATACT
>DWLR01001580.1:0-17723 GCA_018246295.1 Papilio alexanor hazarajatica
CTACTACTTCAAGGAGTTCTGGGGCGCCGACACGGGGCTGCTGGCCGCGATGCACGTGCTGGCCGCGCTCGGCGAGACCGAGGCGCCGCTGTCGGAGCTGGGCGCGCGGTACGAGCGCTACGTCTCGTCCGGTGAGATCAACTCGACGGTCGCCGACGCCAAGCTCAAGGTCTCCCAGCTGGTCGAGGTCTACGCGGAGGCCGAGCGCGACGACCTGCTCGACGAGCTGGCCGCGGCCGCTGCCAAGGTAACGACACAACACGACACAACACGACACATGCGTACACCGCTACAAGACACGACCAAGTTCCATCTTATAAGCTTGACGTGACGTTTCCTATGAAATCAAATGACATCTCTAAACTTAACCATTATAGTCATTTTTCTATTGTTAAAATTTTACATTCAATTTGTTTTTCATTTTATTTTTGGTATTGTTGCCTGCAAGGGTTCCGCTATTCGCTGAAAAATGCCGTTAGCAAATTCCGAGGTTTTTTTTTATTTAAAAATTACAACTTCAGACGCAAACACTTCGCTGATGTTATTGCCTTGGTAGTCTGAACTCAACTGCTCGCTCACTCCTGCGAGCTCTATTTACAACTGATACGAAATCTTCTCGAATATTCTTCTAGTGGCCATCGAATGTTTATTTCTTCGTTGAGTGATTTCTGCGTCCGCGATAGGCGTTCTTGAGTAATTTATTTCTTGAATAATTGATGCGATTTCTATTCCGCGAGCATTCTAGCGATGTTCCATTTCTTGATCTTTCGATGCGAGCCCGTGACATTATGTTCTAGAACACATGTCTGGTGGACGAGAAGAAGCGACTGGAGGCCAGGATTTCGGCGCTGGAGGAGGACCTGGACGAGGAGCAGTCCAACAATGAGATACTTAACGACAGGCTGCGGAAGTCACAGGTATGGTGCAATAATTTTATAATGTAACCGACATAGATGAGACTATCTTGGTTTTTTTTTCTTAAATTTATTTAGTAAACAAATAGTAATGTATAATACATAGTTATTAATAAAAATTATTATGACATAGACTTCGAGTTGCATTAATTTGTCCTAATTGTTGTATTTACTAGTCCAAAACGAAAAAAAAAGAAAATGTAAAGACAAACTAACAGATTGAACAACAGAATAGTAATTGACAAGATAAAAGGATTATATACAAGTATCTCTGAATTGTTGAAGTAAATTGTACGAGAATATTAGAATAGAAAAGAATCCTACGAAACTCGGTAAAATTTATATATAAACATAAAAAATAAATTTAAATGCGACATGCATTAAACCTTTAAAAAAATAACTATAATTGTAGTAAAACTTAACAGCTGCATAATAAAAAGAAATGTCTGACTGATACCGTAGAACCAAATCGACCAGCTGACGATGGAGCTGGGCACGGAGAAGGCGGCCACGCAGAAGATGGAGAGCGGCAAGCTGGTGCTGGAGCGACAGAACAAGGAGCTCAAGGCCAAGCTGGCCGAGCTCGAGACTGCAGGCCGCACCAAGACCAAGGTATGGTACAAAGAAACGTGTACACAATAATTAGAAGAGGTGTTTGGGGATTAGGCTTCCGGCATCTCACTGATAGACAAATAGATAACGATTCTTGATGCGTGTCATCTGTCGGTCCATAAACTCTTTTTGTTAAAGTTTAACTGAAACGAAACTTCTAATGTAATGTTGCATTTTATAAATTAAACTGTTTTCACCAAAATCAAACAACGAACATTGACTTACTAACTACACTCATATGTCTTTATTGTTGACAGTCCGCGTCCCTTGTTAATACTAAAAGGTCGAAGTATGTGACAATGATAAAAACATTGTGTTGTGCAGGGTGTGATAACGTCGCTGGAGCTGAAGGTGTCCAACTTGGAGGAGCAGCTGGAGGCGGAGTCGCGCGAGCGGCTCGCGCAGCAGAAGGCGTCGCGCAAGCTCGACAAGAAGATGAAGGAGATGCTGCTGCAACTGGACGAGGAGCGCCGCCACGCCGACCAGTACAAGGAGCAGATCGAAAAGGTATGTGGCACAAATCGCCGGAGGCGAAGGAGGATCTTGTGTAATATTTAACACTTTGGAGGGGGAGGAGGATGTCGTGTGGCATGCGACAGTTGTAACAATAGGCAATGTCTGTGCGGCAGATGAACACCCGAGTGAAGACGCTGAAGCGGCAGCTGGACGAGGCGGAGGAGGAGGTACAGCGCGAGAAGGTCGGCAAGCGCAAGGCGCAGCGCGAGCTCGAGGACATGCTGGAGACGCACGAGACTCTGTCGCGCGAGTGCTCCAACCTGCGCAACAAGCTAAGGTGAGCCGTCGTGCAGCGCGTCCATGCTACCACAGCGACCGTGCGCAGTGCCGTCGGACAATACATGCACACACAGTAAGCCAAGCTGCTCATTTACGGCCAGTGGTCCGAGTGTGCGGCTGGCATATTGTCAACTTACAAAACTCACCATTATCACAACATTTAAACTGACCTACTTTTACTTTTCATACATATCACATAAATCATTGTATTGAAATAACGTTATTTACGACTCACTTATTTTGAAGGTAGAAAGTAAACATTTACTTGGATATCATATGGAAACTTTAAATTAGCTAAAATTATAGGTTATCCGAGATATGAATCAAATTCCTAACTTTTGGTATTTCTATGTTGTTTTACGAGTTTTAAATTGTTTTTTTTTTTAATAAAAAACCATCTGCAGCATCAATATCTGAATACTTTTTATTCTGTAGGCCGTCGCTCTCAGACAATAGTGACTAGCCGTGCAGTGGCGCTGAGTATAAGGTAACGGGGTGTAAGGCTGCAGTCCGTGGTTCAATTTCGCTAATAAATACTTAACGCGTATTATTAACCTCAGAACTTGAAAAATATTTGTCGAATCTTCTATGTCCACTAAAACTAAAGTCAATTTTTTTATTAAAATAAAATACAAAATGGATTCATGATTATTTTCAAACCGATATTTGTTGGAAACATGTTTTATAATATGTGTAACATACTGTTTTAAACATGTTTACTTAATGTTGTTTTGAAAAAAGTGAACAAATTTGATTTTGTTTTTATGTGACATTTTTATAGATATTGCATATCAATAAAGACTTTTATTGGCAGAATGAGAACGAATACACGCTTAGGGGTTTTTTTACATGTCTGTCTGTTTTGCTTGAATAATGAATAACAGTTGAGTGATACATAAATTTCGAAAGTCACTGCTTTTTTTGCACGATTCATGCAACAACTTTCTCATCACCTGATATTTTAGGTTATAGTTCTGATTGGTGGAAATACATGCCTTCGAGAATTTTTCAGAAGGTTCGAAGAATATTTTCCACTGAACAATAATATCCTAAAACTATACAAGTAAATAAGAACTAGATGAAAGCTTCAATTAATATAAAACAGTATATGATTAATAATTTGTCCTTATAATAAGTTATAATTACTATGGTTATTATTTGTTGCTACTTAAATAAAATAGACTAGACGTGTGTTTAAGAATATTTTGTTTTATAACTTATTAAATAATTGCAAGAAGCAATATTTGTAAACATAAAAACATTTCCATTAATACTCATAGTTTTTTTTTGTTTGTGAACTCATAAATGAATCAGATAAAATCTCACAATAGATTATTTCATAAATCATGTCGAAAAAGAATTTAGATAGGATCCATCATTTGGGCTTTTTACCTACCGTCTTGACGGCCTTTCTGAAATTTTTATCCATCAGATACCTATTCTATTCAATGATCAACCAAGCCAGCAGAGTTTAGTTCAGCAAAGCAAGATGTATATCTAATATGAATTAGATGTAATTATTTTCTAAATACATACATATGTATAGTATATTATACGCATCCTATAGAAAGGCGATTTAAGGTGAACCCGACGAGATTAATCGACGAGCATCGCGTCAAATGGAATTTCTTAACCTCTGCCTACCCCTCTGGGTTAGTGTGTGAGTGTTATGCCATATAAATTGTTATAATAATGTAATTGTCGCGTGCAGGCGGCAGGGCGGCGGCATCGGCCTGTCGGGGGCATCGTCATCGTCGCGGCTGAAGCGCACCTCGCTGGCGCCCGGCGCCGGCTCCGGCGACGAATCCTTCGATGACGTCAACGACACCACCAACAGCGTCGAGTGATCGCCCTCCCCACCACTCCCTCGCAGTGTTGCCCCACGCGACACGTGCCTCGCCCGTCTCCACGCATTGTTGCCCCACACAAAAAGTTCTATTTTATTTGCAAGCAAGAAAAATTGTTATTCCGTTGCGCATTTAATATTGTAAGGCTAGGCCCGCATTGTTTGAAAGTAAGTTTTAAGTCATTATTTTATAACAATAAAAAATTTAAAATTTGCAGAGCGGCATTTAGTAAACTTATTTAAATTCCTCGATTCAAATTTCGCTTTTTAAAGTGTTTGGTGTGTGTGCCTATCCTTATTGTTTCGATTGAATCGATCTATTTCTTATGTCTTTTTTTTATTATTTATCAAAATTAAACCAAACAGTTAGTAGTTGTCTCTATTATTTTACTTTTTTCTCGTATTATAACAAAATTTATGCTGCAAATAAATAAATTATAAGTTATGTAAATATTTGGTTTATTAAATTTTCGTCTGAATTTTCTACAAATTGCGTTAGAACATTAAGTATAGCATATTTCTTTAGTTATTTGCAATATTTAAAATGTTGGTGTTATATACTTAACCAATTACTTTGTGTACGTCTCTAACCCCTGTCGTAATTTGTCAAGCCACTTTTGCATCTGTAGGTTTTATCAATTGTATATATTCAAGATAACCTTTATTGATATTTTAATAGTTCTGTCCGAAATGTTAAAATTTGTAGCAAGAAATAAACTTTCCAAAATCTAATTTTAAATCTATTGGTTTGTATACTTTACTATTATCAATCTTTTCTATCTTCGCTTTGTACAATCGATTATAAAACATATTATTGTTAACATAGTTGTCAGAAGGGGTTCAATATATTAATATTTAATTTTATTTTATAATCTACATGTCAGTAAAGTTAAGTTTTCGCTTTGTATTGTTATAAAAAAAATCGTGTCATTTTATGAATTTCGACGTGAAGATGAAGTTTTTAGACGAATGTTTTTTTTTACAATGTAGCCGTGGATAACTGTGGGTGCTCAGGATATTCGAATGCATATATAACGTGTCACAGAATGCGCGCGCCCCTGCCGGCAGCCAATCAACACGGCAGTGCAATGTGCCAAATAATTATCAAAAAGTGTGTACTCTGAGCCTTTGTCTACTGAATACACCAAGGGTGACAGCATTGTAAGGTTTTGCTTCAACAACACTTCTTATGTGAAATACAACAACTAACGTTATTTAATCATTTAGAATCCTTTTATTGTTTTTCGCATGATTAGAGTGGTAGGCTTTTAGCCACTGTATGATGAAAAAATGTCTTACTGAGCGTATCTACTACTACCTGTTGCTACCGTAGATTGTCCTTATTTTTATTCCCTTAATGTAGTAAACATGACAATATTTTTTTTTATCCTTGTACAATATGTTTGACTTGTCTGCACACTGCTGTCACCTGGCGGAGTACAGTGGCAACTGCCGCACCGCGTCGCCTCCCACAGGAGCAGTATTAATAACGAGACATTCCTAAACAATCGAGTTTTCGAATTTTACCTAGACTTAGTCGATCGGGTAGATGTTAAATTACTCATTGGGTGATATTGTGTTAAAATTATAAAAAAAAAATAAAGTATTATACATTGTGACAAAATGGAATTTACTATTTGGATGATACATTTTTTTCGCGACTTGGACGTAACAAGTGATGAGGGGATTGAGTTTATATTTTGCTAGAAACAATCTTAAAATAAAATCCATTCTGTTTACCCCCAAATTTAGGTTACGTCCATCCTTATAAAGACTGGTGTTGCGACAATACAAATGTCCCTTGCAGCGTAAATCGTTTCAGCATTTTCATATTCATCTGATTGTTATTTTTTTTTTAATTCAGCATGTTCAGATGCGAATTGCTTTTTAATGCAGCAATATTTCTTGCGATCGAAATTTTTCCTGTAGACTTGTGATGTTTGTGTCTGAGCATGCTCGGTTAAATCGGACACAATAAATACATCATGTAAATAATTTCAGTGTCAATCACTGAACGCTTAGTTGCCATACAAATTTTATTCATAGTTAAATAAGGACATAAGCTTTGGTGTAACGGAATGCGTTGCGAATTTGCATTGAGATGTTGTGTCAATTATCATCAAATAGAATCTATATCCGACGCGTTCCGTATAAGATATTCTAACAATCTTCAAATATATAATTAATTTTGTCTTGTAATCATGAACGGAATCGTCTGCGGCAGGTGTAAATACGCGCTAATGACGTTTGATAATGTAAATTTGCTTTCACCGAACTTGTACCGAACCTGTATAGCGAAGGTACCGCGTCTACACACGGCTTGCTTCTCTAGTGTTAAGTGAGACATTTAGTAATAAATTGTGGCCTTAGGACTTTTACTATGGACAGAATAAGCGTCCCAATCGGTTTCCTAAACCACCAGTTCGATGAGAGAAAGTATCTTTGCGAAGTTTTTATATAACTATATATTATATCGAAGTCTTAATTATTGTCATGACCTCGACTTTTTTAATACATAGTTTTTTTCTGAATAATAATATAAAAAATTTAATGTAAGTAAACCATTGAAGCATAAACCTATTTTACATAAATATTATATTTAATTATTAACAATATTGATAATTGTAAAATTGGCCATAGGTTGTAACAAGTTATCAGTTGGTATGCCAATTAAACAATTTTTCATGATTTTTAAGATCATACGTTTTATTTCATAAAGCCTTGAATGTCCTAAATAATATTTAACTTCAAGTAACCTCAACGGACGGACCCGATTGGCGCAGTTGATAAGATGCTTGCCTTTCACGCCGCAGGACGTGGGTTCGATTTCCACACAAGAGAAAAATTTGTGTGTATGAACATGTGTTTTGAGTCTGGATGTGAAGACCACCGGAGGACGGGCAGGGTGAAAAATTGTTAGTCTACTCCGATAGATTCCTTGCTCCGTCAAGATCCGAGGAGGTGTATGTGGTAAAACATACCATACAAGCTCGATTTTTTTTAATTCCCAGAGCATTACGCATGTTATTTTTGACTCAAAGAGAATATATTTTGACTCCATTTCAGAGGTAAAAAAGCAGTTTACCATAACGTGTATCACATAAAAAGGTTGACAAAAGATAGAAGCCTTCTCTATATGGTGGAAACAAAAAGTGTTATGATAAATCTTAGCTGCATCGGAAGATACTTATGACTCGACGTAATAACTTAACTTGCAGAGCGGTGCGGCCGTGGACCGGTTTGCTTGGCTCTAATAAGTATCTATTTTATGCCCTTTTTGATGGGCACCCAATGCTAATGACAAAATATAAATTTTATATTTACAGCAGCAATGCTTTTAAAACATATTCACAAATGCAGAAATTGATCAAATTTGTTAGTAATTTTATAATCTTTGCTTTTGATATCGACAATTCATATTACACTCTGTATGATTAGTACTCTGTGTTCTTCGTGTTCGTATTCATCGATGCGCCTTTCCATAACTCAATAAAGTATTATTGTATAAGGTAATTCGACTAGTGTTTTAGAAACTACGCCGCAAATTAAAATAGCCAAAAGTGCATTAACGTACTGGGCGGTGAGATCTTATAACAGAAAATGAGGAACATAGTCAATGATTATTTCGACGTCGCTGTGGGGATTGTGAGGAAAGCAGGAAAATTCATCACGCAGTATGGATCCGGCTGCGAAGAATTTGAAGTAAAGAGCTGCGACATAGATTTCGTGACCAAAGTTGACAAGATGGTTGAAAATTTTCTAATACACAGTATTTCTAAACAATATCCTTCTCATAAATTTATCGGAGAAGAATCTGTAGCGGGCGGCGCTAAAGTAAATCTTACTGATGACCCGACCTGGGTGATTGATCCTGTGGATGGAACCATGAATTTTGTACACGGGTTTCCTTTCAGCTGCATTTCACTCGCTTTACTTATTGCCAAGGAGCCGGTGCTCGGTATAATATACAATCCCTTGATGGATAAACTGTACTCGGCGAAGGAGGGTCAAGGCGCCTGTTTGAACGGAGAACCGATACACACATCTAAAGTCAAAGAACTTCGTCATGCGCTCGTTGCTTTTGAAACGGGCACCAGTCGTGATGAGGAAAAGGTTAAAGTCGTGTTTGAGAATTTCAAAACAATGGTGGGCCAAGCCCATGGCATACGCGCACTCGGCTCAGCCGCCCTGAACATGGCCATGGTGGCTGAGGGGAGAGCTGATGCTAATTTTGAGTTTGGTATTCACATTTGGGATATAGCTGCCGGTTGCCTGATAGTGAAAGAGGCTGGGGGTGTTTGCATAGATCCCAGCGGAGGACCCATCAACTTGCTCTCGCGTAGGATGCTGTGCGCTGGTCGTGCTGAGCTTGCTAATGAATTAAGCAAAAAACTAACTCAGTATTATCCTGACCATGATTAAGCCATATATGTTATTTGACCACTCTAGGGAATACTTGAAGCGATCAATCCCACTTATATATGTTTGATGTAGTCATATGTTCTTAGCAATATATATATTGCCCATTTAAGTGTTTCTAAAATCTCAATATATTTCTCTGTAATCTCTTTATGTGATTTTTTCTCTCAATGTGATTTTTACAGTAACAATCACATAGACATCATAAAATAAATATTATAAATAGGGATGTTTATATCTAACTTTTAAGTTCAGTGCACTTACTGTTTTGTTTCTAAATATAGTTTGAGTCTCTAAGACATGTGCATACTAACATTTTAGTGATTTTTTTTTAAATAAAAATAATTTCATTGCCTGTATCACTAAGGCAGTGATGGGACCAGTTGGTGAAGTGGTCAAAATAAGGTTTAATACAAAATGCACCTGGCCTACTAGTGACCTCAAGGGGTACTATGGCCATTTTATTTATTTCTCATTTAGATTATTGGGGTAAAACAAAATTATTTTTCTTACATTCCTATAATACAGTTTTAAAGTTTTACCACATATTTTGTGCAATAAAGTGACTTCATGATTTAATTAATTAAATTAATTAATTTCTTTATTTTGAAATATTCTACTTAGCACTTACTGAGGTAAACCAAATTAATAATATTTATTGTGAAACAGCCTTGCCAAAAAGCAAAGCCTAGCTTTATGACTATCATGTAGAAAACAACCTATGCTTTGAAATCACCAAAGAGTTTTTAAACATAATATAAATTTGGTCTCAAAATATACAGTGTTTCTATAACAATGTTAGTTTGTTTAATCATTAAATGTATGATTACTTTATACTCAAAGTATGGTCTTATTTTACTTATTATAAAATAAAAGAAAATGTGATTTTTAAGTTTTTATACACAGCTTCAGAAATTCCATCTTGGAATATCTTTAACATACAAAAAAATTGCCCCCCATTTGATGGGGCTTTTGAAATTAATTTGTTACTTATATAACTTATTCATATAATATAACTTATTCATATAATGTAACTTATTCATATAATCTAACTTATGCATATAACATAAATTCATGTCTCATGTAGTAGTAACCTTAGCAGTGTCATATTCAGTCAACAAAAATGACATTTTATTTAATAAATGTCTGTGTCAAATATGTCTGTCTATTTATTTTCCTTATCTGAAATTGTCCTACTATCATCTGAATGTCAGTAATGAGTTTCAAATTAGATTTGATAAATTATTATTTTTAAAAATTAAAGAGAAAAAATTAGTCAGAAATTAGAATAGATTCCATATCAGATTTTAAATTTGTTTTATTATTTGGAATTGACATACGTTTTATCTAGCAACATTAGATTGTTGATTTACTACTTGATTTAGTTATTTTGGTATAATTAAAAAGATTCTAGTCATTGTCGAAAGTATTTAATTTTATAGTAAAGATTATTGTACGGTGTCATCATTTATTAAGGCAAGTAATGTCAGAAGTACCTTACAAATTTAATTTCAATGTGTTTCGTCTCGCAAATCAAGTACTCGTCCTTATATATGAAAATGTCAAAAGATTCATAGCCACATATCAGTTAGATAACAATCTGTCAAGTATAGTCAGATAATGTGTTACGATTTACAAAGTCTCTTGTCATAACGTCCTTAGTCAAGTCCTTCATTTCTTATCATTTCTGTCGTCCCTGATATACTTTATTGCAATTAATTTGCTTATGGAAACAAAGCGTGTAATACGTTATGTGTTAGCTTGAAACATTGTATATAAATATAAATTTATATTCTATGACATGTTTGTAGAGGAGATTGTGTAGGAAAATGCGAAAGTACATACGTAACCAGGCTATGACGCAGTTGCAAGCCTGCTTTATCGATTATTGAAAATGTTTGGTCATCTCGCTCTTTCTTGTTAGGAATCATATTTTTATTTCTCTGTATATTGTATGAGGTCTAGTATGTTCTCTACTTTGAAATGATTAAATAGGTACCACACCATTTACGTTAAACAGGTGATGTTTCACTTGTACTGAATTGTAAAATTTGTAGTGAATGTAGTGTCTAACGATGGAAAAATGTAGAATGAAGAAACATATTTTGACCAGATTTTTTTCATTCGTTCGGAAATGTTTATATGTAAAAATAAGTTAGCTTGTAAGCGGTTAGCATGTACGTTGTGTAAAATTATGTAATGTCCTCCTTCACCTCGGTGTAATAAAAACTGTCTTTAAAAATGGTAATAGTAAAATATGTAGATTTTAGGTAGTTGTCATGTCAGTCTGTCCTTTAAGTTTTCATGTCGTGATATTAGTCAATGTCGTCTCAGTCGGTCATCGTTTGCCGTTTCAAAACGGATTTTGTCCTAGATAAAAATACAATGTCATTTAAATTTAAAGATTCAACGCGGCGTTTTCAATAGTGTATTTTTTTTAATTGAAGACACCTCGTTAAATTAAAGCAAGCACCAAATTTCACAAACATTCTCTACAATCTCCCACCCGGGCGGCGCCGCACGGGACGCGACAGGTCGATCGGCCTCGGTATTTCTCTGAGCGCGTGAGGATCGATCTTGAGTGAAGGCATCCGCTGCGGCAAACCTTCTGGTAAATCATCATTTTCTTCGTACACTGCCCATTGTGATGGACTGTAAAGAAAAGCAATTACGTACTTTAATTAAATTTCATAATTTATCTGAGGGCATAGATATAAATATTTTAGCTGATTAACAGTCACACATTAGGTTGGTTTTAACGTATTTGTCGTGCTTTATTTTGTTAAATTTTAATTCAGGTGTTTAAAATTCTTACCTGTTTTCACTAGGTATTATCTGGAATGCCACTGAAGGTGTTTTCGGTGGACTTGAAGGTTTCTGAACTTTTATTTTAAACCTGTCTGCGTGTACCGCTTTTGACTCAGTTGCAACTAAGGATGACAATTTGTCTGCGGCAGATCTTTCCTCTATACCGAAGTTTGGAACCCCGGGGCTGTTGTAATTCTCCTTCACGATACCGTCGTTTGTTGCCGTGTTTCTTTTTGTTATTGTTGAATCGGTATCAGGATATTTATGTAAAACATTTCTTACGTAATAATATTTGTTTTTGTTACTTATGTTAATCTGTTCTTCGTCATTACGTCTTGTCGGTCTGTTTATGTTGTAAGGTTTCGTTGCTGTCTCGTAAAGGTAGAATGTCGATATTTTGTCAGTATTACTTAAATCATCTGTACCCCTCTCGGGATCTTTTATTTCAAATGTCGTAAAGTCTTTGCTCATACTATCGTGTTTGTCATTTGTTTTGTCTGCTGTGTCGCTTTTGTCAAGTTTAGTGATTTTGTCTGTATTGTCACCTCTGTAAGTACCTACGTAGCTAAAAGTCGTCAACTTGTATTGATTTTCAGTGGTAGAGTCGATTTTGTCAGTTTTGTCTGTCGTTGTATTGAGTTTGGTATTATTTAAGTCCTTTGCGTTAGACCTAGCTGCTGAATTTGAGTTATATGTCAGTTTTAAGTCGGAACTGTCGCGCCTGTAGGGGTCAATGTCGTCATTTGAGTCGTATCTGTTATAGTAAGGTTTGTTCGGTCGCCTACTGTCATAGTAATATGGTCTGTTGGGTCGTCGGTCGTATGTGTCATCGTAAGTTTGATATGTGACTTTCACTACGTCCCTGTCGTGTGTCTTTCTTGTAGTCTGTCTCCAGGACTGCGTGGGTCGGGGAACATAGTTGATTAAATACGTATATTTGTCAACGTTTTCAGTCACAGTAATTACAGGTCTGTTGTACGGTCGTTTTTGCTGCAAGTTGTTAACGAGTAATGATTGAACGCTTTGTACATTATCGTCATAGTCATTGTAGTTGTTATAGTACCTGGTCGGCGCACGGTGTCTGGTTATGATGCTTTCGAAGTCGCTGTAACGTCTGCTTTTATTTTTAAAGTCTAGTTTGTCGTCAATCGCTTGTACTGTTGTTTTAGGTTTTGTTGTGGTGTTTACTGTCGGTTTGTCTCTTATTACGTCTTCGTTTTTATTTGTTAAGTCAGTGTTGTTAAGTTTATGACTAACTTTATGCGGTTTAGTCGTTTGGTTAACTGGTCGATGCTGTGGTGTTTTGTTAACAGTCGAAGTGAGTTTTTGGTTTTTTTTAGTCGTCATCGGTCTAGTCGTTGTGGTTGGTTTTGTATTAGGTTTTGAAGTAGTAGAAAGGTCATTGTCAGATTTTTTGATGTCGTTATTAGAGTCAGAATTTATTTCGATCCAAGGCGATAAGTCAAAGTTGTCTAACAGTCCGTTCTGGCAAGAGATTCTTTCGTTGTCTGGGTTCTCAAATGAAAGAAAAACGAAAGGTTGGACGCTGTCAATAGTGTCGAGGGTACGGCAGAGTACTTGAGCTAAAGATATGCGGCGAATTTGTTGTAACTGAGCCGGTGTGAAAGATGATTCGAATCCTCCGTTTTCATACCTGAAATATTGATGTGTTTTTTGATTCTGTTTATTAATAGTAGTAGTAGTAGTAGTCCTTGAAGTAATATACTAATAGTTTTTGATTGGCTTACCAAAATCGATCGCCTTTCCGCAAGTTCGAAAACTGTTGTGCGATGATACATGCAAAAGTTGGTCCAACTAAGCCACCAATTACGGGTCTTTCGGCCATACCTCCAGTGAATAGGTCTATATCATCCACGTGTCTGTAACAATTTTAAGTTACTCAAAAAAAAAAAAGTATTTAACTGAATATTATTGGTTTTAAACACAAATTATCATAATTTATGATTAATGAACATTTTTATATCTATAATTTCTTAGGCAAAATTAAAGTGACACAAATCTTTTACTCTTTACCTGTACAAGTTCTTAAGTTTCCTCACGACCCTCTTTGGCATAACTCTGATCAAGTCATCGAAATCGCTGATAGCTGACAAGCCGCACGGCTCCCGCCATGAGGTATAAGGCGGTACGCCGTGATCTCTCCCCCTCTGAATGTTGATAGCTGCTAAGTCCATACCAAAGTCGAAGTGAGGCGTTTGGAACAGATGGTTGGTTAGTTCCTCGGTAATGAATTCGTCTCGTTTCTGTATGGGCTGGTTTATCATACCGATGAGCAAACGGTCCACGGCACCCATACTCCAGATATTGGATGGATTTGTTATTTCGTTGTGCAGAGATACATCTGGAAGAACGAAATTTTATTTGCGTGGTTTTCAGAATCAAGTTAATTCTAATTGAAACAGAAATATCGCCACTATAAATATCAGTATCAGAAGTTGCATGTACTGAAACTAAAGTTATAATTTCTTTGTGTTTGCAAATATAAGTTTTATAGGCTTCAGAGGCTTTATATGTACGGAGGAGACATTGTTGTCGAGTTTCTTGCCACATTATTTTAGTTGATTTTGTATCTGGTATCTGTTAAGCTTTGGGTAAGAGGTCCAGAGGTCACCACCCTATACGTTGAACTGATGGAATATGTACCACGCTCGAAACCATAATGCACAATGTCATCCACCTCACAGAGGACCGCACAGAGTAGAAAAAGATCATAAAACAGAAGGTGAAAAAGAAAGGCCACGATCCCCCAGGAATGAGGAAACAACGCACTGAGAGAGATCAGCTAGGCGATACTATCTGAATTCGAAACCAGCACAAGAACTGAACAAGACTAATGCTAGTTTTGTAAATGTATACTTACTATTTCCCATGGGCCTGTGGAACCTGTCGAATCTGACCATGGAGGGTTGCACGAGGCTGTGGCCGAAACGGAACGCGGCAGACCCGAACGAGCTCGCCGGGTTGGGGTTGATCTTCGGGTTGTAGCCCTTGAAGTACCCCTTCTTTAACAGATCGAGCTCAAACAGACGCATCACCTCCGAACCTAGTACAAATTAATAAAAAGAAGGAAACTCTTAAATGAAAAATGTAAATTGCTATTCTATTATAGTTAATCCTAGTTTAAAAATCAGGAATCAATAGGCACTCAGGAATTTTACCCGTTTTTCGTTTTTCCTTAATTTTTTTAATACAAAGTATATGATGTTTCTGACTACCCGTCCAAATTGGTCCCTTCTGAATTTTGATGATAACGTACAACTTCATATCTCGCGATTAACACTTTCGGACTAAGCGTCAGACTAAATATTTTGGTTATGTTTGATCTATTTAATCGAAGTTATAATAGGTATAAAAAGAGGTTTGAAGGTTTTGGCCCTAACATCGGTCGACATTTTGATTACTTTTTTCAAAATCGCGGTTCTCAATTCAAATGATGTTTGTTTTTAGTTGTTTAATTAAAAGGCGACCGGCGTTAGGGCAACCATCCATTCAAAAATCTTCAAACCCCTTTAGATATCCCAAAACCGGATTTCGAGCTTACAACTGCTTCAAAAGCAATGAGGCTGTTATGATTGTGTTACGCGTAATATTGCAACCATAGCCCCTGTTTATGTAAGCATGATGGCTTAATACTTTTTTGTCTAATATTAAATCAATCCGTTCCGCCTAATTTGGCTACAGTCTGATTCTCCGAGGTTTATTAATTTGCAACGGTTTAGTTTGTAGCTAATGTAATGTACACGATTTGTTACAATAAGATCAGACGTCGTTGTCTTTTTGAAGAAAACACATGATCAAAACAGATTAACAAGAAGACACCTGATTAATCATTGAAAATGCGAGGTCTTCTCGATCAAGCTTCCTGATTGACTTGACATTTATCATAATAAAAATAAACTACCTAGTACGACGGGCAGGAACTCGCGGTACGTGATGTGCTGCAGCATGGCGCCCACGATCTTGCGCGTCTCCTGGTAGATCTTCTCGTCGCTCCAGTGCGGGTTCAAGTGCGCCAGTTCTTGCGCCATGCTATGTAACATTTTTATCCTATATTAAAGGATGAACCTTGCTAGAAATATTCCATCTAAATGCTTGTAAATCGCTTAACCATGAGCAATTTACAATGTTTATCATACTTTTTTTTTGTATGAAATAAGAAAATAAGAAGTGGGTCGCCTGATGTTAACTGAACGTTCACCACACCAGATTGCTATAGGTTTATTGCTGAACAAGTTCCCCAAGTCGTGATGGTTTGGCAACACCGGCTGTGGCTACGTCATTACAAGACACTCACCGGTTGTGCTGTCTGAGCCAGACGATATGCGCAGCGACTAGGCCGGGGTGCTCGTTGACGCGAGCGTCGCCCGAGCGGAAGCAATCGCTGGACACGGCGCCGCCGCGGCATAGTTCGTCGCGCCGCTCCGGCGGTAGCACCGGCCGCCGCTGCTGCACGCGCCCGTACTGCAGCATGCCTGTGCAAGAGCAAAAAAAAATTGTCTTAAACACTTCATTCTATGTAGGAACAGCTTCTTTATACTGAACGTACTTCCTGTTGTGTTGTCTTAAAATGAATTAAAAAATAAAAAAGAACAGCAGAATATTCACTAAGTAGGATACGATCACTCAGGTAGGTCTATTTTTGTTTTGCGATAGTTTTGGGAAGCACGGGGTTTCGATGTTTCCAAGTATCACAAATAAATATTAGATTGACAGACTAAGTCTTTTTTTTTATACACGAAGGTGGCAAACGAGCAAGCGGTCACCTAAGTGACCGCTACCCATAGACATCTGCAACAAGCGTTTGCGAGTTGCAGATGCGTTGCCTACCTTTAATATATAGAAGGGGATGGACAGAAAAATGAACATTATCTTCTCCAATCCATCCTCTTCCCCGTCTAATCCTCCTTCCCTTCCCATCCTTTCCTTATAAGAAAAGGGTGGGAAAGGAGAGAGGACTAAAATTAGGCCTCCTGCACCTCACTCTTTAGACGAAACGCAGAAAACTTCTACTTCACGCCTGTCTTCTGTGAGGTCGTGGTATTTCACCGGTCAAGTCAATTAGATACTAAAAAAAAGAATGATTTCTCTTCAGCTCACCGTTTCTGAACAGCCTTAGCTTATCAGACTGCCTGGCGGAGCTGGCGTAGAGCGGGGAGCCGTCGATGTAGGCGGACACCTGGTTGAGCTGCTCGCGCCAGCCCAGAGCGCAGTCGTCGCGCGGCGCCGGCGAGGACCGCACGAAGTCCAGGCAGCGTACGCCGCGAGGGCCGTAGAACGGATCCGAGGAGGGCACCGCGATCGGCAGGCACTCCGGGTGCTGTAATAATCGATTAGCTGGAGGATGTATGCTTGTATGAATGAATTTTCTCGTGTGGTCATGGGAAATTATATTATAAGAATTTTGGAACTTGGTTATTAAGCTGTTGATTGACGAAGTCATTGGATGTAATCCCCTTCCTCTTTTTATACTCTTCTCCTTTTCCTTGTCTTATATTTCACCTCTGCCAATGCATTAAGGCTGGCAACGCATCAGCCTCACTCTTGTATTTATCATCTCCCATAATCTATAGTTATCTCATCTGGTAGTTATGGATGTGTGAATGTGAAATCGCATGCTTGCTTGGCTCTTTTTTAAAGCCTTCAAAAAAAGGAGGAGATAATAATAATTGACTGAATAACTTATAATTAAAATAATAAGCATGTGAAGTCGGTTTAGTTTGTGTTAAGAAATTAAAAGTTAAAGAAAATAAAAATAAAATTATTAAAAAAAATAGTAAAAAGTGAATATGAGTGGGTCTTAAAATTGGCCAATCATCTCACCATTAGCTCCTTAGGCATAAAATCCCTTCCACCGTCCTTACAGCACCGTGGTACAGATCCATTAAACCCTCGAGATTGTGAAGACGACGTCACATCATGATCCAGGAATTGTCCCCACTGCATCAGCAGGTGCGTTATGCCGTGGTTTTCAACATTCTGGTCCTCGTGTACTAACGAGCTGATCTCTCGGGCTGAGGGTAGTTTGCTGCCAAAGACCGATCGACGCGGGGCCTGGATGCCGTCGGAATAGGAGGGCTGCAGGAAGCGCTGCACGGGCGTCATGGTGGAGCCCCACCGGGGACGGCTCAGGTTGTTGCACGTGCCATCATGGGTGCGATATCTGGAAAATGTAAATGAAATAATGGAAGACTTTTTAAACTCTAGGTAATTGTTTCATAGGATAGTGGTAGCTTAACCCTTTCCACTCCAATGTCGAGTGTCACTCGACAATGATTTTGTTCCACCAGCTCCACTGTCGAGTGACACTC
>DWLR01001581.1:0-17720 GCA_018246295.1 Papilio alexanor hazarajatica
ATCCCTAATAATGAAAAGAATTATACAAACTTAAAGTCTTGTGTTTGTTAAAAGTTTATTTAATGCTTGTAAAGCTCATAATTCAGTTAAAGTATAACTTATACTGTGTGCTTCAGTCAGCTTATTTATTATTATCGGCTTTTTATGATAGTCAATTAGTTAATAATTTAAATTAAAGCCAAAGTTTAACATTGGTTCAGAATATAGTCTAAATTAAGAGTTATTAAATTAATTTTAAAATATTTAAGACATGTTGATGTCAAACGTCAAACGTTATGTCGAAGTTTAAATAATAACGAAAAATGTAACAGAAATATTATTCTTGGCTATCTACGACATTATTTGCCTCAATTACCTGTAAAGACATTTGTACAACAAAAATGAGAAAAAGCTTAATTATGCATTAATTTCAATTACCTAGAGTTTAAAGTTAAGTAAATTAGATAGCTTCACTCGGGTAGATACATGAACTAACTAAAAGTGTTAAATGATCAGATGTTATTTCAATGAGAGTAGTATAAAGTATAATCATGTCAAACACTCGCTGCCCATGGGGCAATCAAATGTGGGAACCAAACAGCGCCTACGTCTCTTTTTGATAGTTTTGTCTTGATTATTTATCCCGGAGAGTGACGTAGGCGCTGACCTATTACCACACTTTATTGCCCTACGATCAGTGAGTATTAGACCCGGCTTTAGTGTTCGTACCCTGAAGGAATACCCTGACTACAATCATCAGTAAGGCCCATTCACCTCCTCAATCACTAGAACTTGATGACCCACGCCTGTTGCGCCCTACGACTTCGACGAGACTCGTTTCATCACGTCTCTCACAACGTATGTACATCATCTATACTTATAGAACAAAGCAGAAGAGTTTGAACGCGCTAACGTCGAGAAAGGTCCAAATTCAATAATTCTTTTTGTGTTAGATGGCCCAATTATTAAGGAAAGTTATTGGCTATTTGACATCACGCTACAAGCCTTAGGAATTGACGATGGATGGAGCGGCGGTTGAAACCGCAGGGCATAGCTAATAACAAATATAGCAACTTACCTTCTCATGTACTGGAACTTGACGACGATGAAAATGAGCAGCGTGTTGGCTGAGAGCGAGGCGGTGAGCACGGCCGCGTACAGCGCGATCACCGCCACGTCCGCGCGATGGAACACGTCTAACCCTGCCCCCGCAGCCCCCGCGCTCCACGGCTCAGATTCATTCCACCGCATCTCTCTCAACGTTGCATTAAACCCTCTTAACGGCATTTTTAGAATTAATGTTCTTTATTGATTTGCCTTTGGTTGTTTTAACACATAAAACACTTTGTTCTAATAGATTGAATTCATCCATTTAACATACATTTTATGTCGTTTAAATCCAGAATAATAATCACATACCTGAAATAATTTATAAACAAGAAATACTGCTTTGAAACAATTCCATTGAATCATATTTTGCAGGGCCTCGGGGAGGGGAGGGATTGGGACTTTCCTGTATGCACTACCAGGAAAACTATTCACACCTCCTTTTTACAACTATATGACAGCATCGTTACATACACTAGAAGTGTTTAAGCCGACTATTTCTTATCGCGTATAAGTTAAAAAAAACTCTCACTGTACCATACTGTAGAGGTACATATGTGCTAAAAGTGTAAGTTTTTCAACTTACTTACGTTTTTTTTTTTTAATCAGTAGTGGCCCAAGAATCGAATATTGGACAGTGATTATAAAAAAACAAATGATTAGGAGGCTATTATCCCTGGTTTGTCTGAATGAACTGCGGTAAAAATTAGGCCAACTACAAATCAAAATGACATTTATCTCTGCTATCCTAATAAATACTAAACATACGAGAAAATTTTGTTTGTTTGTATAATTTGTAAACAATACGTTATTGTACTCGTATGCAAGTTCTCTTAAACTTGAAACTGCCACCGGCATAAATAGCCATCCGTTAAACATTCGCTTTCCATCTGTTTGTCCATATTCCATTACTCCACAGGTATGTATGTATGTGTTCTTGTATTGTTACACAGTGGCAAAGGTTCAGTGGTTAACAGAATCATATGAGTCGAATAATAGCGGTGCTTTTCTAATCCCATTTGGCTTACTCTAATGAGTTTCATTTTCATTGATTTTTACAGATGCAAAAACACTCAGTGGAAACACCCCCGCTGCTGTGGCTAGTGACTTGGCTTACCGAAATTGCATGCAAGCCAAGCAGGCAGTTCTATAAGACGTATGTAGAAACAATGGTGGCCAAAGGTAAGTCTCGGCAACGCTTGTTAATTTAACATTATAATTACTTGAGTTGTGTACACTTCCGTCCACAACTCAAGTACATATTACAAAAGCTTTTACTTATTGCAAGGCTCTCTTGAGTTTAAAACTCAAGACAGATTAATTTAAATAATTTTGGTAACAATTAATTTAATACACTTTACCAAAAAAAATTTAAATAATTTATTTGTTTAGTGAACTGATTGTGATGTATATCGCTACCATAGTTTTTTATTTGTTTATTTTTTTCTTATCATATACTCTTGGGGAGCAGATATACGGATTTAGAAGAAGCGAGAGAGGTGGGCCAGGATCACGCCAAGTGGAAATCCGTAATATCTGCCTTTCCCCGAGGGTTACGGGCGTGAGTGTTATGTTCTGTCATATTTGTACCCTTCTACAATTATTAAAGCAAAAACGTTAAGAGCCTAATTACTTTTATGTCAAAAGAGAAAACGGTTATAGCCTGCCTTCACATGAGGCTTATAATCTGGGACTTGTAATAAATTTTCTTTTTCCGGTCCTTATCATAAAATGTACAACTATTTAAAATACGCAACTGTCAAGAGATATACCTATCTTTGTACGTTAGTTAAGTCAAAAAGCTGTGAGAGCTTATTTTTATATAGAACTAAATTAATGCACATTAAAATCAATAACATTCACTTTTACATACTACACTGTCACTTATCGCAAACCATTTTACGAAGTCTTTTATTTTATTCTATTTTACGATACTACTTTCAGACGTCGAAAACTTTGCATCGAAGCTCCCGACATCGAACACGTCACTACCTCTCGCGCGTCGGAACACAACTGAAAACCAACACAACTTTTACTGAATCACTTCTTCATACATACCATGAAAGAGGAGGACTTACTTTATTTTTCTATCGTTACTATTTTTATTTAGAAAAGGTTACTTGGTACGTTAAGAAATAAATAAATGCGTTTTATTAATGGTTAGTAACATATTAGATCAATGACATACCGGGTTGGGTGTGTTATATATCTTTGTAACTTATCAATGGGTTTACAGTTTTATTACGCCTGCAATAGGCGTTGCTTACTTCGCACGAAAAATACAATTTTTTTTATTTCCTTTTATATAATTACGTCAAACAGACATAATATCTATGTGAAATTATATTACTTTTACGAATAATACTGCGTTTATTTAACTTCTATGTTTTCGACGTTTCGAGCACTTTGCAGCGCTCATGGTCACGGGAGAATATTAAATAAACCCCACATATTCCGTAAAAGTAGTTTATTTTCATTGTGTACTTACTATTCGCGTAAATATAAGAAATCATTATTCAGGTGGATAACCTGTCCATTTGATCAAAACACATGTATGAATGATTGACCATACATCGCATTACTTATTATAATACAATAACTGATTTACCGGACATTTCTGGAAAGTTAAAAAATTACATTCGTCTTTACACACCTACAGACACAGATTACAGATATAGATATTATATATACAGCTTGATGAAATTACAATAAAAAATATTTATAAAAAATAATCCTTTTATTTGAATATTGATAACTAGTTCAATATAATATGTAAAAATGTATAAAACCTTATGAAAAATTCTTCATTCTTCTCCACTTAACATTATTGTACTCATGTATCTGTCGCTACGCGAACACATTACTCAAAAATACGGCTTAGGATCCTTCGAGAAGAGAGCGACTCCTTCCTTAAAAGCCGACAACGCATTTTCAGTTCCTCTGGAGTTGTGGATGTTCATTCGTGTGGATTAGGCGATCCGCTGCTCGTTTGATCCTCCTATAAAAAAATGTATAAACTGGGGTATTTGTAGTACGAAAAAAATATATCACAGAATAAATAAAAAACTTCAAATTGAAACTAAAACAATTTCCTTGTTTAGTTTCTAAATTGTTGAGACAAAAAATATTACTCTAATATTTATTCTTGTAACAAAAGGCCAGACCAGATTTGACCAAATTTAGAAATAGATCGTGATTGATTCCGAATTCCGAAAATTGCTGTCATACGCTTTATGTGTTTGCTGTGAGCCGTTTATTATGATTAGCCGCTATTAGGCGGATTGAAGACAAACCGCGCCATGTTTACACTCGTTATGTATTGATTTGTCAAGGGACGTTATCTGAATGACTTGCTAATGTCATTTTCTTAATTGTAATTATAATTAGACGTATAAAATAGCTCGCAATTAGATATTAGTCGAAAATTCTCTGTGATTTTTTATTGTACGAACTCTTACGTCAGGATGTTTAATCAACGGATTCTGCCATCTACATTTTTTATTATAATTCAATACTTTGTTTGCCATATATACTATATGCATGGTGGCAAAACAAAACATTACAGAGAAACTAAAAAATCCTTTGAAGGAAACGCCAGCATCTCGACATGATCGATGTACGATGTAACAGAAAACAGGACTTTCAATCCAAGCCTACCTATCGACAGGATAGATTTATATATTTTTTCTTTTTTTTTTAATTAGTCAAGAGCCTTTTTTTTACTTTATCCTGTTTAGGGATATTAATGACTTTGTTTACTGACATAAAAAGCGCCTAAATGCTCGCGACTTTATTCCAATCGAGGTAAGCACGGATAGCTATTACTTTTACCGTTTCACCGAACTCATTAAGGCTGAACGTGACGAACCGAATGTCCACATACTGAACCCACGCACTCTCCGTAAAAACCGTCCGGTACACACTCATGCTACGTAAATTCTTAATCATGGATTTACCCAAATATATCTATAAAAATACCCCGCCCGCCGTAAACATCGCTTGCCGGCGTTAATACATCCTTCTCGTTTAATTATATTTTTCTTTCTACTCGGCTCGTAAGAGTGATTCTACATAGTCTAATCTTTCGTAATAAAAAAAGATACTAAGAACAAAGTAGATCTGGTCAGAAATAAGGAAAGTAAAAAGGTATTTGTTAGTTTTTTTTTTAAACAGATCGCAAAAGTAGATCGAAAAAAGAATTAGATAGATATAATTATTAAATAAGAATTAAAAAGAAAAAATAGGGAAATCTTAACGGATTTTTTTACACAATTTACTTAAAGATAAGTAATTTATTTAAAGATGTAGGTAGAATCATAAAAATATGTACAAAAATAAATGTAAGCACTTAAACTGGAATTAAGATGTGCGAAAAATAGCGATGCGGAGAAGCAATAATATTAATGAATAAACTTTTCTAATAAATAGAGCTATCAAATGCAAAAACAATTTTTCCCAACCGATTGGTACTTCCTGAGCACGTTGCAACAAACAAACTCTTCTGCTTTAGTTTAATAATAAAAATAGAAATATCAATAAATTTCATGTCCTTTGCATTTTTGCTTTCGAAATTTTAGTAAGTTTGATAATAAAATTTGCATATCTAGCACTTTGAAAAGTGCGAATTTATTTTTTGTTATGAAACCAGCAAAACTGACGGGAGGTACAAATATGTTCATATTTATACATTTAAAATACCCATGTTCTAAACTTTGAATTTAAATTAAGACAGTTTAAGTTTTCTATATTTATTCACAAGAAAGCATAAGTGATGTACACTTATGCTTATATTGTTCACAAAAATTAACCTATGCCAAGAATCGAACCCGTGCTTTCAAATCTGGCACTATAAACATTCGTGTCATGCTTTAATGCACGCAAAACATGGAAGCATACTCGTATAAAATCCTGTAAATAAAAATATAAATTGAAAAACATGTAAAAGCTTTTATCATAAAACGAATTTCATATTTATATATTTTCACTGTCAAACTATCAGAGTGATATGTCACCTTCACTTGATGTTTTGTTTGTGGTATACTAAATTTATTATTTAGTATTAACATCTTTCTAAATATATATATATATAAATAGTTTACTTGTTCATACTGATATAGCCTATCACTTCACAGCACATTGCAACGTACACACACATAGCACAGTACATAGCACAGTACGGTAGCACATAACTATCCAAAAGATAGTTTTATTATTTAAAAGTGCCAAAAATCTTTCTAATTTATCCTTGTAAATTTATAGTTTAGCTGAAACACGGCATAAAATTTTATTGTTGTAGATATACAAAAAAGAATTACATAATTATATATCGGGTGATTGTGATCTATTTACATTTAATTTAAGAACCTACAGCATTAGTTTAGTTAACTGTAGTTAGTTCAGCGGGCTTTGTACAGTGTTTTTGTGTGCAGTGTTTGTTTTAAGGGGGTGTAATTTTTTCATATTAAATTATTCAAAAAATTTTGCTTATACATAATACAGCTATATGCCAGTATGAGGCGACAGGAAGATAAGTAAGTTAACCATTATCGTGTTAGCCCTGCATTTCAGTTAAACATATTTACATAAATATTTAACCCACGATAGATTTAACATCGATTAAATTTTAATAATGAAACTCGACTGAATTAAAGAGCTTACACTAATTACTATAAATGGGCTCATAGCTATTTTATCAATAACAAAAGGGGAATTTCTATTTTTCATGATATATACCGAGGCGTAGCACTTCGCTGTCAGTAAGTTATTTACTTTCGTGTAACAATTAAGCTAAGACAAACTTATCATTGCTATAACAATTGCGATTTTAGCCACGTCTTCAACGTTTCTGGTTTCAACCAAATTCATGCTCATATTACTTACGACTCTAGTAAAAGTTTATTACTGCTATTTATTACTTTGTTTCCACTACTAAAGACTTTCTTATTGTTATTATAAAAGTAATGATGTAATAAAAGGAAACTTAATGATTCCCGTATATGATATACATAGGTATGGTAAAATGAAAAATATTCAGATTTGAATTCAAAGTCGCTTTAAAAATATTTTTTCTATATTCATGATGAGCTAAAAACGTTTTAAACGCATCTTACAGACCCAAAAAATAAACAGAGCAAATACCACCACCACATGAGCCTATGATCGTCCACAGCTGGACATAGGCCTCCCCCATTGGTCGCATTATTGGGGGGGAAAATGCCATAATCGCCACGCTTGGCAAGCGGGTTGGCGATCGTAGTATGTTCAACCGTACTAAGAAAAGGACGCTGATACCCGTCCTCCGGTGGTATTTACATCCAGACATAATACAAACAGACGAGTTCATGCACATAAATGCTTCTCGTGGGCGGGAATCGAACCCACGACCTGCGGCGTGAAAGGCAAGTATTTTACCACTGCGCCAACCGGTCAGTCATAATAAATAATAATAAAAGCTTATATTTGTATACTCGCAGACATTTTGTTTTATTACATCTAATATATGACGCAACAACCTTTAGTCCTCTCGGCTCGTTGATATCTCGAGGCAGCTGTCGTAAACCTTTAACGTAGGTCGGAAAGTGGTATTTAAATCACATATTAGAATGTAATTTAAATACTATTCATTGCTTTTATTTTTTGACCCTAACAAATTAATGAAATAAATAAATAAAATCCTTTATCGAACTAAAAATATTTTTACAGATTTAATAGAGCCCTGTCTCCTTATTTATGATCTTATGTACCTAAGTTGTTACCTATGTTCATTACTAAGTATAGTGCGTGTGCTATATGAGTGTGTTGTGTGGGCGTGTATTTGTATGTGTGCATGGTTATAAATGTGTGTGTATGTGTGTGTCTGTGCGCGTGGTTATGAGTGCATATGTGCTTGTTTATTGTAATGTGCCAAAGAATCGGTATTACTTTTTAGTTTGTTTTTTGAAGTGGATCGCTCTTCATAATTTCAAAGATTTATTTACAGTTTATCTTAACATATTTTATTTTATAACAGATGTTATTACAAAAAAATATGTAAAGCTAGGTCTCCGATAGAATCATTTTTTGACCGACCTAGAAAGACAACATTCGTAGGTATCGATCAACACATATACACGCGTGTGTGGTCTGTTTTATGTTTATTCGTCATAAATTGTAAGAGTTATATATCGCAGGCTCTACGTCTGAAATGATTGTGTATTTTGTGTGATTTATTAGCTATTAAGCATTACACCGAGGGGCACGAGAGGTCGAGTAGGGCGTAGGGTGACTGTCTATGCTTATTAATGTTTTATAATATACGCATGTATGTTAATTGCCTCTAACTATTATAGACTACGTCGTAAATACTCGTATATACTATAGACTACGTCCTAAACAGTCTAATTAATCATCCTTCCTGGTCGAAGATTTCACTCGATTTCTGACTCTAAACAGCACTGTTGTAATTATGGCCTCCTAAACTTTTGCTAACTTTGTACTAAATGAATAAGACATTATTTTTAGATGACCACGCATCTTTAATGTAAAAGATTATCGAAAAACATCCACATCTTTTATATAATTTGACTAAAAACTACTATATCATTATATAAATAAATAGTTTATTAACCCGTGTTTATATTGATTACATTTCAATAATAGCACGACAATCAAAATCAATGTTTCTATTACTGTAATTGATTTTTTTTTGCCATTCGCATGCAATAAATATTGTTTTCGATCCTCGGTTTGTACTAACATAAATCTGCGTCTGAAATCGAGTGGCATCGATCTCGACGTAGCGACTTGTCCAATTCATTGTTCACTAAAGTCCAAAATATTTTCTACTGTCAATGTCTTAAAATTGATTGATTCTTAATATTGTCAAACGGACTACACCGAATTCTTTTGGAAATGATTTATTATTTTTGCTGACTGAAAAATAAAATTGTATGTTTCTTTTTATAAGGAAGACTATAATAATTTTTAAATAATTTTTACGTTTAAAGTCTGCTCGGCGGACACTGTTATTATAACTAGACTAAGGCTCATATGGGGTCGTATCTAATTAGAGTAGAATAATTAATTGAAATATTAGGAATTACATTTAAATTAATCATCACCTAACCTAACCATTAGTCAATTAGCGGTTAAAAAGGCCATAAAATTCATTCACAAATAAATTTACTCGTAAAAACAAATACTGATTGATTGATTGCAAGCAAAGGTTTTCATCTCAAATGAATCACCGATCATCAAAGATCACCGGCTGTCCAACGAAATCAGTGGAAATGTCGCTTTTCTCAGCAATGAATAAATTACTTGCCATACAAAATAGGGTTAAAATCTGTAAGCCTGTTTTTTTATACCAGAAGGTAGCAAATGAGCAAGCGGTCACCTAAGTGACTGATATCCATAGGCATATACAACAAGGATTTGCGAGTTGAAGATGCTTTAATAGATTGAAGAGGGGATGGACAGAAAAATGAACATTTCCTTTTCCTATCCATCCCCCTCCCCGTTAAAGCCTCTTTCCCATCCCATCCTTTCCTTATTAAAAAGGGAAAGAAGACTAAAATTAGACCTCCGGAACCTCACTCATTAGACTAAACGCAGAAGGCTTCTGACGTCTTCTGTGAGGTCGTGGTATTTCTCTGGTCGAGCGGGCTATTCGTGCAACAAAAATTTGTTGCACGAATATATACGCTCTTAAAACCAACTGTTAAAATGTAAAAACTGTTAAAATTAAAAATTCCATTGAAAACAAAATATATTTTGTGGAAT
The DNA here is from genome assembly GCA_018246295.1 of Papilio alexanor hazarajatica. NCBI lineage: Eukaryota > Metazoa > Arthropoda > Insecta > Lepidoptera > Papilionidae > Papilio > Papilio alexanor. Next base: position 9,847 of record DWLR01001581.1, read on the forward strand.
GAAGATTTTAATCTGTAAAAAATCGACATAAAATTTCTAGCCTCTTTTTTACTATTTAGTACAACTTTCATTCCAAAAATTTAGTTCCAACATTTGTAAATTTACTTATTTTATTCTTAAAGCATAATCAGAGTTTACACTTAGAATTGTAAAGCTTATCGTATTTTGGTCTGATTTCAAAACCCTCAGTTTAATTAAATTTAATTAAAATAAAATAAGATTTTTTCAAACAGAATTACTCCTATCCTTTTACGAATCAAATGAAATATCAAATTAATGTATTCAAATCCTACTACAGTATTGAAATTTCAGTATAATTTATTGGAACGTAAACGAAAATTAAGCATCCTACGGATTCAGTATATTTCAGTCATTCGTTTTAATAAAACAGAACATTTACTCCCGTAACCCAGAGCGGTAGACAAAGTTTACGGATTTCCACTTGGCGCGATCCTGGTACATGTCTCTCGCCTCTTCTATCCATCATCTACATTTACGTGCTGATCGGATACTGCCACTCTTTCTCGCTTTTCTTTAGCATGTTACTAACCTGATCGGATATAATATGTAAGTTTTACTAGGACGACCTCATTATAATGTTTAAAAGAAACAGGCGAAGAAATATTACATCTGTAAAAAGATTTTAGACATAATTTTAAAGTAAGGTGTCACGATACATTTATCTAAATGTCGATAATAAACGAAGCACCTAAAGTCATCTGAATATATTAGTTTTATGGTTAACTACTGTATTTACGTACATGTGATATTTTTGTTTTTGATTCCTGTTTCATTAGTCTAATCTACTTTTAATTTTATCTTACTTCCGATTTAATGCAATGATAAGCCCTTTCAAAGCAATGATGATACTCCAGTTAAGATTTGAAATTGAATGTACTATTGTAATTTCAAGAACAATAAATCTAAAACCGAATTTCACCACGTGAAAACGTAGTTATAATGTCCAATAAATAATTCAACGCTGTTGATACAAAGCAAACGTTTCTTTTTTCTTATCACTTTGCAAGTCTTATAATGAATGGAAAGTGAAAATAAACTTGTTAACGATATTACTTAGATTTTTTTACCATTCCAACTAAGCTTAAACGCCTGTGCTAGGATATGAGAAACGACTATTGTAGAATAGCGAGCGGGATTCGAATCCACGACTCCATGATTGGTAGTCCTTAGTCCGTACCCTAAACCATTAGGCTATCGGCGACTATGTCGCTATTAAAAATGTAAAATGTCTACTAAGATATTTAATACTTTTAGTCAAATATCACTTCATTAATATCAAATACTTTATGTACAAAGTATTAAAATCTAAACCATTATAACCATATAACTAAAATAGCTAAAATGATCATAAACCGGAAACATGAAAAGAAGTATTTATGTATGAAACTTATTTATAAATTTAGATTGCACGTTTGTTTACCTGTTTACGTTTCGAGGCATATGAAAGGCAAAAATATAAAAAAAAAAACTACTATAAATAACTCACATTTATTTGAACTACATTCTATAAGAATAGTGCAACATTTAATTTTCTGAACACCAGATAAAATGAGCAAAAAATAGTTTCAGTAAGCAACGTGCCGCGCCACGCTACATATTCAATGTTGCAATTCGTAGCAAAGCGCCAGAGTGTCACAGTTTATATTTTCAAGCGTGTTTTTGTTTATATTACAATTCAATACTCTATCACAAACATCGATCGCTTCCTTATTCAAAAAAAGTTTCAACATCGTTAGCATTTTTCTGTTACTTTGTTATAACCAAGATACCTTCGAAATATTTATACGATAGGAAGAATTATAAATAAATATATAAAAATCATTTATTTCGATATATGATTAAGGTAAACATATATATAACTCACCTAAAAACATTTAAGAAATCACGGAAGAATTTTGTATGAAAAAAAAACGAATTATAAGCTTATTTGCAATAAGTAATTACATAAGACCGCTCGTAGCTTGTTGTACTTTATATCTTAGCAAATCTCAAAAATAAAAATGTATTTAACTAATTACTAAAACTTTTACGATACCACTAGAAACACAAAGAAACGCACACAAGTACTCCTTGCTTCACAGCTTAAGCGGCTTATGGTTCTTCAAGAAAAGAGTGTACTCTTTCCTTACAGGCCGACAGCGCATTTGCAGTTCTTTTAGTTGTGATCTGAATGTTCATGAGCGCTCTACCATTTTCTATCGCGCGATTTTTGTCGCAAAAATGCAATGTAATGCAACAATATTGTGGCGATTTTATACTACAGGCGCAATTTCAAATCGCACTGCAATAAATGCCCTAAAGAGACTCGCTGCTTGTTTGCCCCCCTTAGATATATTATAAAAAAAGCTTAGTAACATTCAACAAATTGCAATTATTTTGGTAATTGTGAAGCGGATACCGACGCACAGCCAGTGTCTAGACAGAAATTCAAGCTATGAGTACGGCCTGTAATTAGTGACGCCCGTACACTCAACACGTTTATACAACTCAATTACAATGATTGTCGCCTAAATAATAGACCGAATTCTGTGTAAAGGAGAAACAAAGACATTGCGAGAATCGTTAAAATTTAATCGTATCATAATTATGATTAAGTAATATTATATTTACGTATATCATATTTATGTGTATATTTTCAATAGTATGAGGTGGGTGGCTGAAGACCGCATAGAGCGGAAGAAAACCTTAGGAATTACAAAAAGAGGTCGCGACCCTCAGGAGTCAAGAAACGAGGCGCAGAGAGGGGTATGTATTATTGGGTCAAAATCTTGCCGTATTCAAATTTTGCAGTATTTTAAACTGAAAGAAATATTAAATCATTATTATTAATTAAAATTAAATTCTTACATTCTAGCAAAAGGCTGATCTTTACAGAGTTGATGTAGAGAGCGTTAGCCCATATGGATCCATATGAAGAGTACTAACCGCACGCAGGAAGCGGCACGAGTTGGGCACAAGCGATAACCTTTAATGTGGACGAGTATTATCTCAGTCTTACACAGTATTGTACACAACACATGAATTGTTATAGAATCTTTATTGTTATATCGATAGTAATTTCCAAAAACAATTATGTATTTAAATGGTGACCTTTGTCAAACAATAACGGTTATCATTTCCTATTTGAAGTTTAATTAAATTATAGAGGGACTTCTAAGGAGAAACGGTATTACTGTTAAATATTCATAAAGCCATTACTACGCCGACAGAAGCCCTCCTGATAAACAAGACACGTCGGGACCACAGATCAAACTTAATGCGGTTTTTAGCTCTTACGTCACTTCTAACCAATTACTAATACTGATGTTTGAATGGGGCATGCGTGAAATTTCTCACTATGTCTGCCACATTAGTCGTAAAGTATATAAATCGTAAGATGAAGCGAAGCATACATACGAATAAGAAGGCTTGCTCGAGTTAAATTTGAATTAATAAATTTGTTTACATGTCTAAGTATACAGCTGATGATCAATTGAGCAGGTTTAATTAATCCGATATGTGGAAAAGAGTGATCTTATTTACACAAGTAATATATAATATGATAACAATACTTATTAAAACACCGGTTTTTCGTTGATATTGAAGCGAATTTTTATATATTTTCGACTATTTTCCAAGCTGCAAATACGAATATTCTAAATAAATGAAAATCTCTAATTTCATACAACGAATAAAAAATGGATACATTTTCAGAGCAATTTTAACGTGTTACCAAATTTCTACGCGTAAAAATAAAACAAAGAATTTCAAATGGAATGAAAAATGACAATGTCTCGTATTTTCATTACATATTTCAATTTACTTTTAATACATTTTTTTATTTCTATTTCATTTTATCTTTAAGTATTTCTATTCACATATCTACATTAAAAAGCGCTATAATGCTTCTTTTTCACAGTTCTCGTATTAGCGTTTTCTATATTGAGTAAAAATTGTCGATGTTTATCTCGCATCGGCTTGTTTAGTCAAATGCGCAAGTGTGATTGACATCCATAATGCGCTTTTAACATCTGAACAAGATGAAATAAAGCCTATGATGATTATTATTTATCAACATTTAATAAAATATTTGTTCTAACCTTAGTATACATATATTATTTCTTATTAATCAAAAAAATATCACGTCTTTTAACCATACTTTATTTTAATCCCACTCACAAATATTGACAGAGTCAAGGCAATGATCCTCATAAAGAGGATCAAGTACGACTCCCCGCGTCTGAACATGGGCGGGAGACCCATTGAGATTGTAAAACAAATAAAGATCCTGGGCTTGACAGTTTACGATGGCCTAATATTTAAAGCGCATATAACTAATGTGTGTACCAAAGCGCAGAATCAGAGCGTACAGAATCGTGTCGTTGAACTCGGCACTGGCACTTGCTGCGGTGCTTCCTCTGGACCTTAGGGTTCAAGAAGCGGCCCTCCTTTACGAGATAAAGAAGCGACCAGCAAGTGCTGGGGGACCTAGAATTGGAAAGACCGGTCCCGTAAGCTTAACTCACACCGCGCACCTGCAGGGACTGCAGTTCGACTGTCTGGCCGACGATGACGAAGCGTCCCGACGAGCTGCCGCCGGTATGAATATTTACACCGACGGCAACAAAATTGACGGCCCACGCGGGTGTGCAGGGAAATGAAAGAGCAGACGAGTTGGCGAAACAAGCTGCAGTCGGGATGAAAACCAGGCCCAATGAGGAGAAGTGTCCTGTGTCATTCGTTAAGCGATAAATCCGTTTGGACTCGCTTGACGAATGAAACGGGCGCTATAAGGGCGGCGACACGGCCTCTACGACAAAAGTCTTCTTTCCGGATGCCATAGGTGCCCACCCCATCCTAAGAGAAATCGAGTTAGACACACTAGTGTCAATGTAAGTTTTTACGGGGAATGGAGGGTTGTCTGACTACCTTAGCAAATTTCGATGTAAGGAGGACCCTTCATGCCTATGTGACTCAGAGGTACGGGAATCCGTGCTGCATCTACTAATAGACTGCCCCGTCCATGCAGCGGTGAGGGCTGAGTGTGGAATAGAAATGGGAGAGAAAATTGACAGTATAAATATTAAAAATATAATAGGAAATAAGAAAATAGGAAATAGACTTTTAGAATTTTGTAGAATCGGGGCAGATATTGTAATAACAAGGAATAAGACGAAATAACAATGTAAATAGAAGAAATTATATATATATTAATAAATGTACAATTAAATAAATAGAAATAAAGACTATAAATAATAATAACAGCATACAAAGTCTCCGGCCCAAACTTTCCGGGGGAAGCAAACGGGCGGCGTCAGCCGTCCAAAAAAATAAAAAATAAATATATCGACAGAGTAGCCACTTACTGACCTGACTTAGATAAATAATCACTCAAATTTTTAGGGTACAATAATCATCAGTATGTATAAGTGCCTCCCTCCTTACAAATCACAGTAAAGTACTCGTATTATCCCGGACAATTACTATCTCCAAGCACCCATCGATCTATTAATCATGTTTGCTTCAGAAAATAATAAAAAATAGGAGCATCGCGTCGAGGCAGAACATCATATCCGCACATAAAAAATAATGCGATCTGATACGGACAGTATTTCAGCTTTGTCATGTTTAGACGTGCGCGAGAAAATGAATGTGTGTTCAGACGATGGCGCTACGATCGTGTTACGAAAATGCTCTCTACTAAAACCATCTAAGACCAGTTGTTGTAATTTATCCCAGAATTATAGTAATAAATTCAATCCCATCAAAACATTTCATGTAAAACTGTTTACCCAGACTCACAAGACCATATAAATATTTTATTTCTAAAAAGTTAAAAGATATCTAGCAGAGCCAAACAAACCTCCAATTTGTTAAGAAGTGCCGTTGTTCTTCCTTATTCTATCACTAACTTCATTCGTTTCACGATCATGAAATGAATATTGGCAACCAATTTTACATAAAATATGTTTGGTGGGATTTGGTTCTTCTGGATTTATAAGGAGTTGACAATCTCCTCCAGAATATTGCTCTGTGTAAATTTCCTTTAAAATACAGAGGACAAAATAATGAAAAGTAATTTTTATAATATCATAGTTATCGATACCTTATTTTTACTATATAATATCACATTTAAAATTAGTCTTACTGATGGGTTTGAATGATTTAGGGATAAATTGACCAATAAATCCCACTTTAAGTGATAAATACCGATTTAGGGCTACTATTAATAAGCAAGCGGCGGCCGCTTTTACAATATGGAAGCTCTCCCTTGGCCCTTACGTGGCCCTGGCTTCGGAATTCATATATTTTATCCGACGCTCGAAGATTTCGTTTATTGTTATATTGACAGATTTCATAAATCCCAATTTCATTTTGTAAGGGAAGTACAAAGTTAAAGGTGAATAATATTTCTGTTCATCTTCTATAAATAAATGGAATCGCTACAAAATATGTATAGGTATATACTTGAAAACCGAGAAATCCCAGATTAAATCCAATACGTATAATGAAAATTGTATCTGGTAAGAATACTTTTGATACATTTCAGGTTAAAAATTAAAATTAACCCACATGAAAAGCAGATATAACCGCGTTACCCCAGTTCAGTGCCCATACGAGTACATTTTTCTACCATCAGGCTTAATTGAATAGGTTAGGTCCTTAATTTCACGGTAACAACGTTTTGTTCCAACGTATTTACTTATAAGCAAGCAAGATAAGATGTTATGAGGCCTACAAAAGGTTTGGTCATCTCAATTCTCAACTCACTCAAGCTAAACACATAACCAACATTACATTAGATAATCCTAATTTATACGTGACAAAGTTGATTCCTTTCTGATTATGAAAGAAAAAGAAGCACCTGTGTAACGTATTGGAACTTTTCCAACCGTAAGCTGAAACATTAATCAAAATATTTATTGTCTTAAAGACAAGATCTCTTGTAAGGAAATTTTTTAAATTAGTATTTAATTAATTTAGTAATTAGTAACCTATTGAGAAAACCGACGCGACCCTAATCTACTCTTTTTATATTTACCTTCGTTGCACGTTGTTATTAGCGGAAACGAGTCATTGGTATGACGAAAGTACAGCGTACTACTTAAACTTTGCTGAAAGCAATAACCCTCATCAAGTAGGCCCACGTAACATACTCGACTAAATGTTGCCAGCGACGATTACGAAAGATCGCTATTACGCAAAATAATGTTTTTAAAATGATTTTTTTTTTTTGTTATCATTAGACTTACCGATAATTTTTATGGCTACGTACAAACCATTAAGGTCAAATATTTTAAATGGCAGATATTTTAAATGACCTTTTATTTGGGTAATCGTTCTTGCTATGTATACCAATTTTAGTTATGTTATAAATAAATGAAATATGTATGCAACTGCAACATCAGCGGTAACCCCCGTCACTTCCACGTTGATACCGACATTATAAAAAGTCAAATTGCAGTCCGTTTGTAGCGCAGTGCAGCCCATTAGTAATCCGTAGCAGTTCATTTCTCAGTGTACATTTCAATAAATTTTCCAGTAGTTAAAGAGTGTATGTTTTTTTTAAAGAACCAACGGAACTCCATCCTAACAGTTAATATCATTCAAGCTGTTATAACGGGGCATACAGCAAACAGACATTTTATATAGCCTCTTGTGTGCACATCCACAATCACGTGTCCTTGCTGTATACCAATTTTTATGAAGGTTCTAAAGTTAAATCGTGACGTACAGACACAGACAATAATTCTAAAAATTGGAGGATTGGATCAGTGAGATGTGTGGCATAAAATTTACAAAAAAAAAATGAAATTAAAGACAGTTCTACACTACGGACTTATATACTAGCATAAGGATTTCACATGTGCTTC
>DWLR01001582.1:0-17719 GCA_018246295.1 Papilio alexanor hazarajatica
TATATATATATATATATATGTATATATAGACGTTACTGAAGCGCTTTTTATAAAATAGAATTTAATAAGATAAGAAATTAAAATGGCCTTCCGTTAACTGACTTTGTTTACAATTTAGAGCCGATAAAACAGATCTATTAGAACGTATGTAAATACATCTGTAATATTTACTTATGAAAATGTAGTGATATAAAATTGTGTAAACATTTTTTTCTGTTGACAGATCTCTGACAGTTAAGCTCCCGTGGGCACCAAGGCAATGGGCTCAACGGGATCGCAGAGCGCAGCCTTGACCCGCAAACTAGACGACGGCCTTACAACGAAATGGCTGTGTAAAACCTCCACATATCCTGTGAGATTAGGAACTATTACGTTTTCATGGTGAAAATTACACGTTGATTTGGCCTAAGTGTTAATAAGTGGAAGCAAGAACTCATGTGTGCAAATTTAGAAAGTGTGGAAAACAAAAGTGTTAATTTACATTCTGTGTACGTATACATTGTTTAGTTAACTACGCACTACGCACTTACATGTAAGCGTGCAAATATAGGTTTTAACTTTAAATTCGGAAATTAACGTGCCAAACTCAGCATTTTAAACGACAAATTTCGAATTTTATTTTCAAAACCTGAATTTCTATACAAAAGTCCGAATTTCATTTGCAAAATGCTAAATTCGATTTTCAAAAGTATGAATTTGTATTTAAAAACTTAAATAAAGTAATGGCCCGTTACTTGTATTTCTTTCTGATTGAATATGCTGTTGTGTATACGTGCCTTTATAATTTTACGGTCGTTTGTTATGTATACTATAAGAATACTTTAACCCTTAAATGCATGATGATGTATATATACATCTGTGTTTTCTTCCTTACATAATTTCTAAACGATAACTCAAATACAGTATTTTTTACTTTTAATAGGTGCTAAAAATATCTATCTTAGTTTTTGAACGCAAGCTTTCATGATATGGCAGTTCACTTTTTTAAATGTCATAATTTGACCGTTTGGCGCAACACTTTCAAATATACACTTTGGCGGTAAAAAAGGAAAAATCATGCATTTAAGGGTTAAAAACTGAATTTAATGCTACAATTGAAGGCATCTCAAATGTTTTTCTTGTCATATGCTCCTACATATTGTAAATTGTAAATATATCCATTTTTGTATGTACGTTTATAAATTACATTAAGCAGGTCTAATAGTAATTTCAAAATTAACCAATTCATATTTACTTTAATATTTTATATATGTTTATTTTTATTGGTAATAAAATAACAAATAAAGGCTAACAATTAAAAATTTGAAAGATATAGATTGAATATAGTGTTTTTTTATTATAACTGCATGGTCAGTGTGATTTGTAATAGTAAATGATTATTATGAGATTTTTAATTAATTGAAAAACGTAATTACATGTTAAGGGCACACACAATATTGTATTGTCAAGGAGGAATGCTTTATTTACAATATTCTATTTTAAATTTATCTACAGCTTGTCATTTAAACCGTGAGTTCGTTCTGCCGAAACATTCGCAGAAAAACATGCTATGGTCTTCGTTTTTTTTTATAGAACGAGAGAGATCAACATGCTTCAAAGTCACAGAAAGATCGACACGGATTACTACGGACACTGACATACCGGACTATGGCCATCTATGAATTTTAAGACTGGCCATGTTGTAGTACCGATATTGATCAACTAGAAATTCAGTGAACACAACACAGACACAATTTACATAATTGCATTGCAAGTTTTGTTCTACATTAGAGATATACGCAAGTTTTGCAACTGACAATCATGCACCCGCTGTGGTAGGCGATGTATTCAATGTTGTTGTTTGCACATGAATGAGGGTGCACGCTGGTGCCAAGAGCGGCGGGTGTTCCCTGCGTGTCACAGACGTGACTCAGCACCCACGGCGCTGAACAGTTAGCGATAGAGAACGTCCTGAATGAAAACATGCCACGTGCTCTCTCACATCTCTACATACAAAAAAATTACTTGTCCCAGTACTATTACGTCATCAACTGAATATGAATTTCAACTCTAGTAGATAATGACTTGTAGATTTGTAAATAATCGACGTACAATGCTAAAAGTGTTAATAAACAAAAACGAACAAAAGTTACGCCGTACCTGTCATAATTAAAAATCCCTATAAATGAAATACTTCAAACAGTTGACGTATATCCATTATTTTTTTAAATTAAAAAAAAAACTTCTTTGTACTTACGATTTGTGGTTTCATACGATACTATGGAAGACTACAAAACCTACAGTGATGTCCATTTGTGTATTCATAACACTTTGCTCCTTTTTTGTAATTATAATACCACAGTAATTACACTTCAGTAACTTTTATTTCAAGTGGACTTTCTTGATAACGGGGAAGATCTTTAAATCTTCTTCTGGGGGGAACACAGGGTTATCTGACATTGTACTTATTAATACCCATTCGGTGTCCATTTTCGAGTGCGATGGACGGGGGCTCTGGGATCTTCTGAACCAGACCCAGGATAGCAGACGCTACCCTTGCACTTTCCACTACTACGACAACACAGGACCACGCCATGTTGCCGTTTTCCGGGGATCGCTTTGCAGGACGATCAGCCCCCTCCCTAACCGTCCATAAACTCGGACTTTCTTGACCTGTAGACAATGGAGGGAAGCAATTAATATTATTACTTCATTTTTTTTTAATTTATTTACTGAAATAAGATTCAGTAAACCACAGAGGTTTATCGAGACAGTAATACTTCTTAACAATAAAAATTACAATTAATGAGCAACAACATTATAAGTATCCACATTATTACCGCTAAAAATATAATACAATATGAAGCTCTCATAATGCTTAAATGAACTCTCTTATAATGGTTAATTATTATTATATTGACATAAAGCTTGAATAAGATAATCATACACTCTTTGTCTTTCAGCTCTTAGTGTTTGTTATTTTACATATAGAGTATTATTTTTATTACTTTCGGGCAATGTGTGTAGTTGATCTACACCAAAATGGATTTGACTATATGCCAAATATTTGAATATTGTCAATAGAGACATAAACGTTTCGTTTCGCCACATTTATTCTAAATCTGCATCCGTAGTAATTGAAAAAAATATAGCTTCATCATATATCAGTCAGTTTGTCCTTCATTGAGTAAGTTCGGGCAAAATTTGCGGTTCTTAAAGCCTATTTTAGGAGACAAACGACAACACACGACAATTTAAGGGAATGTTTCTTAATCTTGGAATTATTGCATATTATACACAATTGTAAAGGACGGCGTGAGGTTAAACCAGAGACAATGGTAGTTATTAACCTTAAGTATTTTTTTTTAATGTTCATGTCGTTTTTTAGCCATTTAACATTTTTATCTGGCTTTTCATAGGGCAAACCAAGAGCAAATGAAGACAAAGTAACGCAAGGGAGTAATTCTTGATGATGCATATACAACTTTTACCAACTACAATATAAATAAAACTCTAAATCAAGTATACCCGTCTTTTAAAATAACGATGAATGCTATATGCAATGTTGCTTCAGGATTGAATTGGAATCGTCACCCGTAATGTTTAATATCCGGCTTCCTCATTGTGATAAATTGCACCAGTTCTATGTCTTTACCTTTAGCCTCTTTTTAATATCGTAGATAGTAATACATTTCACCGGATAAAATAATATATAATACAATAGAAACAACGGGGCTCTGAAACATTAGCGGACAATACTTTAAAAAGAGTAAGAGCAAAAATTACACGACTACTGATTGCTGATGTCAGTACTTGAGGTTGTTAAGATTGCTCGTAAGTCGATTTTTTTCATTCACATTTATATCGACCAGTACAAAACGTTCGGCTATTGAAAAATATATGTATTCTTTTTCGAACCAACATTGTGTTAACTTAGTACCTTTATTCTTTATTCATATTAAGTAATTTGATATCGACTGTCGACCCCGTAACAAATTTTATTGGCTTTTAATCTACTCCTATGACGATACGTTTTATCATATCTAAATACTTGACAAGGTACCTTAGTAATACCTGGTTATTAAAGGTAAGTAGAAACTTAGCGCTTAGCTCCTGACTTCTAACCTCGGTAAGATCCAATTGTTAATATACGAATACTTAATATATTATAGTTACATAATATGTAATTACTTTTGACTTCAACGCCAATTCAATACATATCCCGGTGCTAACTTAACAAATTTTGAACGGAAACTGCGAACGACGAATATATGCAGAAGTGAGGCATCATGTAGATTCTTCTACTGTTGACTTTATTATATTCTTAGCAAAACCTTGCTTATTATCTAATGAGATCTCCTAATTATTAAACTTACTCATTTGTCTCGTACATCGCAAACGTCTCTTATATCTCTTAGGCTTGAAAAAATAGCACTAAAAGAATGTTAATCCTATCACGTTGTCGAGGAGATAATGCGATCGCAATGAATACATTTGTGAAAGCCGCCGCGGAAGGATACAACATGTCTTTCATTCAATAGAAATAAAATTAAATCAAATAAGGTTAAATCATTACTTTTGAATTATAATTCAAAATATTTTTAACTGTTGTAAAACTTTATACTTGCCAGATGTAATTTTCCAGACACGGAGGCCAATTAAGGTGCCGTCTCGCTTTGTTGGTTACAATACATAAAATCCGAAGTCTAATTGATAATTTTAATGTTAAAATTTGAATGTGTCATTGCTTTGATCGTCTCGTTTCGTATAAAACACATGCATTTTTAAACCAAACAGATAGGTATTCATACAAAACCATAATATTTGACATGTTTTTGCTTGCGCATCCAGAGTATCAACCTTTTAGGGTTACATAGGACGCAGTTTGCCCAAAATTTTGACTTCATAGACTATTGTTAAAGGAGCCCTGAAACAAATTTAGTTTTTATCAAAGACCTCTTAATTATCAAGTTAACACTATATAAGCTTAGCAGCTGTATCTCCATGAAGAAAGCTCAAAATCCAAATAGCTCAAAATCAAAATAAAATAACGCCAATAGATAATATCACCATTGACAGACACCTAATGTGGCAATCCAATCCATTTATTATAGTCTTATCGAGTTATTTAATAGATAGTACAAATATTCTAATAAGTCGAACTCTATTGAACATTTGCAAAGTTCACCATGTTAAATTAACTCAGTTTAAATTTTAGGGGTATAAAATACGTGTTTCAAGAAACCAATGAGCCAGTATTTAATAGAGTAGCACAGTTTCGCTGCTGTCTCTATATTAATGCCTTTCTACTGTTCAAAAACATTATACAAACCTTTTTAAATTTAGCAGCTGTTACGATGTTTATTTGGAATTTATAAAAATAATCATATAATAAAATAAAATAATTTATAAAAATTAAACACTTCTGGATTATATAATTACAATAATAAAAATAAAGTAGACGTGTTAAATATTGTTTAATAGCTTTTATAAGAATTTACTAATGACTTTCTATTAGGAAGTATAGTTTGTTTTTAAAAGTTTAACATTGTTATGACTAGCTGCATAAAACCATCGCTTTACATATTCATTGTTCGGGTAAAGTAAACTGTGAACATTAAAACATAAATAATTTATACTGAACAGGAAAAGATATATCGATAAAAACGTGCGGTGATTTAGAGTTAACCTCAATGACAGGATTTTTTTAACAATCTCACTTTCGAATTAAACTTCCGTACCAGGAAAATTTTCGGAAAATCTAATTAAATGAACAAAGAATAATTAAATACCTGTTCATAATTTCCGTTTACAGACTTCGAATTCTTGGTTCGTTCTACTGAATGAATGAAAGGAAGTGCCGAATGCAGAGTGTCTGGTTCTTTTCGACGTAAATTGTTATACGCTAAATCGTGTTTACATCTTTCGACTTCTCTCGAAACGAACAATAGCCTTCTTTGGTATCTGAATACAGACGTCTTTGTTAAGACTGTTGACTTCAGCGTGTGATATTTATTATTTACATCAAATTTTGTTGAACTACAAAATTTTGAATTACAATCGACCAGAGCCACGAAACCAATATGGTCTCGCTTGGGCTGTGTCGGATAGCGTAATATTAAAAATACACAATACAAGCAAGTATAAACATATTAAAGTGGTAAAACGAAATAGGCGATTAATAATCGTTTTTTTTTTTGTTTTATTTGTTTTTAGTAAGAAAATAAATTCATAATAATCAATAAACAAAAACCTTTTTTAATAAAAGCAATATATATCATTAATAGCCATATGACTCAAATCCATTTAATCCAAACAGGGCTTGACTTAAATCTACCAATTTAATTTTCCAAATTTAAAATTAATTAAATTTAATTTTCGGTATATCTTCGAAACCCTAGGTTAAATAACATTTATAATTAATTTGCGAATGTCACCGTATCTCCGGTGGCACAGTGCGTACTTCACTTCCATATCCCTCTATTAGCCATCAAACCTGAATTCACACCTTTCTTACAAATATGATCTTTCGCACAATCCATCGATACATTGATCGGTCTTCATCTATCCTTACGTAAACATCTCTGTATTCCATACTGTTAAGTTTTTGGCCTGCTTGACGCCAACTAAAAAGGGAATGTCCCATTACCAACAATTTTTTCCAAAGTTTTTTGGCAACAAACAAAAAAAATACGATCTACATAGATATACAATATACAATCTAAAATAGAAAACCTATTTTTTGAAAATGTAAGCAATCGAACAGATGAATCGATAAGGTAAAATATAAAACTTTTCTTCTTAGTTAATTCATAAATGGTTTTCGACTTAATTATTTTTTCTATAAAATAAAAATAAGAAAATTGTGGTAAACAAAAGTTTTTTCTCGCAACTTTGTTTAATAAATTTCCAAAAGCTTTTCAAAAATTTACGAAGCTTGTGATAGTAATTTGTTTATTATTTGGAAATAATTTAATGTTTATTATTTCTAGGCTATACATTTAGTCATTTTAGTTAGTAAAAAGGAAATAAATAAAAAAAATAAAAATTAAATTATTATACATCTTTGTAGAACGTTAAAATTTATAGGCGTTTAGTATCTATGTGTATTATTATAATTATGTCAATTCAGATGAAATAATTCTGCGTAAACGACGACCTGTTTTTTTTTGTTCATCTAAATCTCTTATGAAAACTATTTAGGGAAACTTATAAAGAAGATTAATAGGTAAACCTTGTAAAATTCGTTATCAAAATTTTGCTCATTTCTTTGTCTATTATGCAGGATTTTACCTATTGCACTTAAAAGAAGTGACGATAGCAAAGATCTTGGAATCGTGACTGTGGCGACTGCAGCTCTGTGCATTATTTGCTTACCATAACATTACATTGTCACTAGTCATCGCCTGTTTGATGCTTCTTTTGCCGCTAATAACACGAAGTTAACGCGTTTGAGTACAGTCAGCCTTTGAGAAGTTTGATTTAAATATATCAATATCAAAGCCTAACTAATTTATAATTGGTAATTAATAGCGCTTTTAAATTAAACAGTGTTAATGAACTTTTTTTTTTGATGACATATTATATATTTTACGTTAACAACATTAAATTATTGTATTTAATTATATACAACAAAATATCGACGTAAAAATTACTGCAGAATATTCAGTCGCGGTCGCAGTATAGTCTCCTGTTTATTAGTAGTAGAGACCACATTAGTTGGCAAAACTCTAACTACGTTAGTTTTGCCAACAGATCTACACATCGAGAAGATGATACGATCGTTTTTGTCATTATTCTCAAAATCGACATTATCGTAAAGGTTGTGTCATTCTTAGTCAAAATTTGACAATTTACTACTCATTTGTCATTGATTGTAGGTTATTTCCTGAAAATTGTGATGTTGCAGACTCGTCGAGTCCATTCATATACGTGAGCGAGTCGTGCCTGGAGTGCGAGCGAGTTCGTGCGGCGTGCGAGCGGCTGGGCGCGGTGGAGGCAGCGCGCGCGGCGGACGCGCTGCCGTCGCCGCAGCCGCCGCCCGCTCCTCCCTCCTACCTCGTCACCACACCCTTTGACGGAGAGCTGTTCGATGCCGCGCATAGAGCCAAGTACAGGTCAGTGTTTTCTATTCGTAATTAAACAGCCTATTGCTTGTGGAATAAACAATCGACATAGTGACATTCCGAAACAATAACACTCAGTCTTAAAGATTATCCTCTATTAAATGTCGGCAATACTATAGCAACATATCCGGTGTTGAAGGAGATCGTGGGCTGGCATTGACTACTTCCGAACAACTAAGATTATATTTTGCTCAGGATAGCTCAAGATTAATATCGGTACAGATTGTATTTGGGCCATGTTATAACATAATGCCCTATGACTTGATTCTAACACTGGATCAGCCCAAACCTATCCACGTATATGCTAGAATACCAACTTACATTACGTTGGTATTCTAGCATTACTGTGCTGCTCAAGGATTGTTTGTTGCACTCTGAAACCGCCGCCATTATTAATGCACACAGTGTCACTCTAGGAATGGTAGCGGCCTCAACGCTATAAAAGCTTAGATTTGTCTTTTTTTTTTTTTTTATTAGCATAAAAATGTAATCTAATGTGTAAAGATAGTGGGCATTAGATTTAAAAAACCGACCTAGGATGGATGTATATATCCAAATTACTGTGTGGTCTATTAGCATTGAGCTTACGAAGAGTGAGTCAATCGCGACGAAGTTGGTTATGTGAACAATTCGAGCTGGAGCGCGGCGCGGAATGCTAACAGCAACGAAGCGCGCCAATGCTCGGCTTACGGCCGATTTACGACATCTATAAACTTCACTCGAGACCGGTGCACCTCTGAACACGCATGCGTTACACACGCATCACTTATTATTTTCCCCTAAATACGTTATACTATTACACTGAGTAACGTTTAAGAAATTTTTGAAGGAAAGAACTCGATCAGTGAATAAACACACAGACGTTGCAGCCGTATCAATAATTGATATTTTTACTTTTACAACACACACTAGAATAGTTAGGTAAAACAGAAGTTGCGCCAAGTTCTTCTATCATATCATTTTTTTAGCTGGGTAAATCATAACTGGATGTTGATAAGTTTTAATCGAATTAAATAATTTTTGATCCTTTCTCAAATAGCCTATGTATTCGACGGGCACTCATCCTTAACTTTACTGACGCATATACATACAAAATCTTAGCCAAGTAAACACTTTGCCTGAGCCACCTTCTTATAATTACTTTTACGATTTTGTTTTCTTTAAATGACGAATATAAATTTTTGGGTCATGGTAGAATAACGACAAACGCATAGTCTTTTAATAAAAGGTAAGATAGGTAAAACAATTAGAATGTTTTTCCAGTTTGTTAATGTATTGCAATTTATAATCCTTTTTTGACTGGTATCGCAAATATTGAACACGGGTGTATTGTTGTGGGCGTTTGTGAGCAAAACTTATGAGCAAATTGAGAGATATTTTGTCAATTTTATCTCATAAACTTTGTTTAACCAAATAATCACTATAGTTTTATTTCTTGTTGTAGTTATTTTACTTTAATAACTATTAATCTCATCGACACTGAGCCTGGCTCGTATTTAAACACTAAAATTCCTCCATAGTTTTATTTTGATGTTCCGCTTAATAATAGAATATGTTTAGAAAAGCAATATAATATATTAAATTCTTTAATGAATATTGACGTATGGTGCTTAAACACTTCAAATATGATGACGTATTTATTTGTAGTAAATCAATTTAAAACTCAACAACTCAATGCCCGATGATTATCATAATTTATAGGCGTTTATGAAATCTATGCGGTGTTTACACACTAATACACAGACTGTGTACATAGATCGGTAACCAAATAATCGTTTATAATTTTAGCCTTTTAAACATCAAGTGATTTTATAGCGTACTCTGACTGTATCTTTTGTCGTTAAACGTGCAGGTAACCTTTGAAAGAATTATAATCGAAACTTTCACCCTGAACGTAAGCCGGGGTTGTTTACACACGCAGATCGTTGATTCGTAAAAAGGTCGTGTATTCGGTGACTGTATTTCATGGAATGATGTAAATAAAGGTGCGAGTGCGTGTGGGAGGGCGCCGCGGCGGGGCACGGCGGGGCACGGCGACGTAGCGCGAGGGTCGCCCTTGCGGCCGCGCGACGCTTCTCGCTATTTTCGGCCTTACATTCCTCGCGACTGTTTTTCAATCTAACGTGAAACGCATAACGCGCTCGCCGCCTGCGTCTTTGTATTCTCGAAACGAATTAACGATTCCAATACTGTTCATCGAATCCTGACACGTTCTATTGATTTACTTTTAAACGAATTAACGAAGAGAAATCGGCAATGGTGCGTGTGTTTGTCGATATGCGTTCGACGTGCTAGTGATGTATTTATCGATTCGTTTTTGTAACATGTGCAGTAATTGTATCTTAAATAAGTGTCACACACACCGGACTAGTGCCTGATTATAAGAAAAGTGTCACCAATGGGTCCCACGCGTTTACCGCCTACACCGGAAGAGGAGGAATCTCCGCACGAATCGATACTTTGTCCGGATCAAAAATCGCCGGATATAGCACCACCAAAATGCAATCAGTAAGCATACGATTAAAAGTATTTAAATATAATAATTTTGTTAAAAACGGCATTTCCATTGAGAAAATTAAATCAAGTTTTATGCATTCTGTGTTAATGTATAAGAAAGCGACATAAATATTTAAAGCGATTAAAAATATTTCTCTAATAGGAAACCGTAAAATTAACACCTGTCTAAAACCAAGGACCACTATTTCCCAACAATGACACTCGTACACTATTAGTGCTTTTGTAATTGTCCATATCCATGCACCGATCGCACGCAACCTGTTTCTGTTGGTCAATAAAATCGCTTCGAATTCGGAATAGGTACGTTTTTTTACATTTTATTAATTAAAAAATGTATTCTGTTTTTAATAATAGTATATATATATGTTATTCGATGCTTACATCATATTTATGTTTCATCGCCGACAAGCATCGTAATGTAAACAATATCAATAATGTTAACTGAAAGAAAAGATTTTATTTTTTGTTTGTTTCTGTTCGGGTTGGTATTAGGTAATTAGTTAGCTAAATATAGTTTTTGTAAATGTTTTTCTTAAGATTTTTAGCTTACCTCCACGATAAAAAGTCCGTGTTATTATGCTCTATTAGGCCACGTCTATCTTGTGTCATTTCATTAACAATAAACCCACTGAATCGGGTAAACGGTACTGTTCTCATTGTTTTGCATGTAGTTAGTGGAGTATAATTAATATTAGACTAGTCCCGTTACCTCCTTATACAAAACACAAGCAACCCGCCCCAGCTTCGCTCGGGTAGATAGATAAATAAAAAATAAAGCCCGGGTTACCGATAAAAGTTGTTGGTATTTTTTTTTAATTAAGGTTCAATAGTTTTTGAATCAATCCGGAACAAACAAATAATATAAATCTTTTCCCTTTATTGTACTGTTGTGATAAGAATAGAGATACTTATAGAGTTCGTGAATTGCAAGTTACCGACTCTAAAATACATACATAATATGAAATCTGTAGTGCTACACGAATCGCGAATTGTCAGTAGGCAGATATCTCAGGCAAGAATGGGAAACACTTTATTTAATCCATATTATTTATTTCTCAAACTTTCGAAAATTATTGATACTAAACATTTTGTATTGAAAAGTATATTTTTACCTATAAACTCATGAATCAACGACTTAAAGATATTCCGTGTTCAATATAAAAATGTAGTATATTCTTGCAAACAGATTTTACACGGAATTCGTCATGCGTTATTTTTGTTCAGTCATTGTATGCTCCTACATGATGTTTTTCGTCACTATTCAGTTTTATTTCTAGTAATTGATTTAATAAATATGAAATAAGTAAATACATAATACGCGACCAGCAACGTGGCAGTCACGTATGATCAAGTAAACCAAGGTCCGAGTAGATAACTAAGACTCTTTAGTTCCATTGTTACAAATTCCGTGACCATTTTTTGTTTAAGATCAGTTAACTATACTAATATTATCAATAATATGTGCAAAACTATTTAAATATTAATACCTTCGCATATTATATTAACAGCGTAGCTTATATTGGAGCTTTCCCACGTTCTGATAATGCTTCACATTCGTTTAATGAAGATGTGTAGACTCAGCTATTATAGGCGTCGTGAATATAAAATGTAAACATTGCCTTGTTTGATATTTTATGGTATACGAAGTTGCCGCTCGCCGAGTTGGCAAGACTAAACAGACATTTTCACACATCCAAAGGGAAGTTTGTCGAGAAGCATTTGTCTCCTTTTTAATCTGAAAAGAAACCGAATAGCAAATGCGAACATTAATATTGCACCGTGTACATCACAGTATGAGACAGGGTTAAAGGATACTGTAGGTACATAGTTGCACACACACTACGCATAGAATATGTGTATTTAACATGGTAGCCACACTAACGGTTAAGTAATTGAGTGGAGGATAAATAATGAGTAGAAGAAAATTGATTAAGAATAAATGTAAATTACGTCAACCTTCTTTTCATCTTTCATACAAGTTTGCTGGTTGTCGGCCGATCTTACAGAAGACAGGCGTGGAGTAGGAGGATTCTGCGTTTCGGCTGATGATTGAGGTGCTGGAGTCCTAATTCTAGTCCTCTTCCCATTTCCATTAATTTAATTCTTGTACTCTTGGAAAGGGAAAGAAGATTGGTCGGAGGAGGGGATGGATAGATAAAAGGAAATATTCTTTTTTCTGTTTATCCAATCCTATCCGTTAAAGGCAGTGCATCTGTAAGTCATTAGCTTGTTGCCTGTGGACAGCAGTCACTTGACATCAGACGAACCACTTGCTGCTTCTGGGTCAGTCGGGTTATTAATGGCACAATTAGGCGAAGTACCTGTTAGAGAATTAAATCCTTACGAACCTATTTACGATTATTAGGGTATTTTTATTGTATTACAATTAAATAATAGCTTTAATGTTGGCTATTTATTATTTTATTAACAAATTATAGATAGAAGCTAAACATTAGAACATTTTATTCTAATTTTGTGATTTATTTTTATGTTAATATTTACTTTATTTGTCTTAGTATTTAATTACTGTTACTTAAATGTCTAATTATAAACTGAAAAGTAAATGTAAAATGAAATGTTCTTAATAAATCAGGATTCTATGTTGTAAAAATTTATCGCATGTAAGGAATCAATAAAAGCTTATTTATTTTATAAAAATCAGATCTGCATTTATACAGCAATGCAAGTGTAGCTTTGGGTTTTGTCAAACGTCATATTTGATGTGTTAATTTGACGTGTGAGATCATAGTATTGTTCGTATTTCTTGTTATCATAACTTCTCAGACGTTCATTTCATATCCCAGTACTATTTTTTTATGACTCAAATCTGTATTCACGATCTAGTTATTGAAAATAAAATGTTATGTATCAGTGAGTGAATTACTCCTTCTTCACCACTCATTATTAGCAGTTGTTCAGGGACAACTAAGGAGCTAAATTTTACTGTCGCTATCCCTGGTCAGACCGTGAGATTTTATACTATTTATTTAAAAAAAAAGTAAATAATACACTCACACGGACCCAGATTATAAACCGAAGTAATGAAGTTCCAGTCTCTACTTTCGTCAAAATGTCTGCGTCTTTACATTTTACGCAAGCACATTTGGGTTCTCTTAATATTGTTTTTGTACTATATCAGCATTTTGACGGCTTCAAGCGACGCTGCTACACTCTTTTGCACCATAATTTCTTTGTTACTATACTATTTCATTCCTTTAACGTTTACAAGTCACCCAATGTTATACTTTTCTACAATGTTATTCTAATTTAGAAATAAAGCCGTCGATTGAGTCAACGTATTTCTAGCTACTAAAAGAGATATAAAATTTCTTTGAGTTAACAGAAATACGTTAAATTGAAATTTATTAACAAATAAAAAGAAAAATCACACATATACCCAATCTAACGAAAATCATAGTTTTAAATTCGTAGAAACATTGAATGTTGTGTTGCGTTTAACCCAATTTAATCTTTAGAATATCGCTTATGTTTGTCGGAATTCGAATGTAATTCGTCAGAACTATTTCGATCGGTCTCCGTGCCCACGATATTCGTGTGTGGCTGTATCCTGTGACGTCACACCGGCGTCGGTAGGAAGCGCACGCGTCACGCGCCACGCGGCCGTCTACTGCCCCGACGCGCGGATCATTCAGTTTTTCGCTACACGTACATAGCGCCTATATACGACCCGGCTCCGGTGCTATTCACAGCTAGAGTTATGAGCTCCTCGCTCATTTTGGACAATGATGTGCGACACATTCCTGTAATAAACACATAATTAAACTAAATTAAAACTTTTCTTTGATCATAATCCGGAAGATGAAAATGCCATTTATATCTAAGAGACTTTTTTAAGGAGAGATAGATATACTACAATAATAACACAGCCCCCGTTGCTTGTTTATAATAAACAAATCAACGCTCTAATATGCTTGTCATAGTCTTAAGTAATTTTAAACATTACGGCATTTGTTTCGGATAACAACAGATTGTTGAAAAACAAACATAAACTTGATGACGTAGCTATAGGTAAGCAGACATTTGATTCCTCTTTCGCAATTTAAATGCACATTATTAATGTGTTCTGTCTGTCGTCCTACGCCATGGAGAGCAGGAAATCGAAACGGGTTATAGTAAATAATAAAAAAAAATAGCCGACCGACTAACTGTATCATTATTGACAGTTTATGACATTTCACTATATGCTTTGAATAACCAAAGGAAGAATACGCATTTAATGACATCCCACTCTTCAAAACCGGTCAGACCGTTTAGGCTACAGAAGACCACAATGGAACGGACATACATACATACATATCTACCCACCCGCGAAAACCCCCTATTACCCCCTACACCCCTGTTTCTAACCTTCGTTACTTACTAAAATAATTATAATTATGTTTCTGTACGAGTAAATTAATCCGTATAAGAATGGACTTAGCTTAAGTGCAGCTATAGATGAGCCAAATTTAGAAACGGGAAAAACAAAAATCTGCTTCAATTATCTCCTAAAGGAATGTTACAATTGGGATACAATCTAGATACCTTTGGATTAAAAAGAAAATCAAGCCGAACCAATATCCAGACCTAACTGAAGGGTCTATGAAGTTTTTGATCCAATTTCCCACCTGCTGCTTGTGTGAGTTGACGTTTTCAACAATGTCAAGTCCAAATCAAAGCAAGAAAATCGCTTGAATTTAGAAAACGGTAATTAAAAAAATGTATACGTGATGGGAAAAAATGGTAAGCAAAGAAACAAGTGCAATCTTAATGTTTGAGATATTTTTTGTTTATTCATTTTAGCCTTAATAATAATTTGTAGATCTTTCTTGTTTTAAATTACTGAGGATTCGCGACTCTTACAGAGACTTTGGTTAAAAAACACTGATCTAATAGCAAATAATTATTAAACTTCCACTTTCCAAACTTTTCCTTCCGTTCCAAACTTTTCCCAGTATAAACAAACAAATCTTTCTTCTGTGTATTGTATGAATAAAATATAACGATCCCAAATACATTGTTATATGTTTTTCCTCCAAGAATTGTTTTAATGATCTATAAAAATGTCTTTGACCCAAATAGCCAAGGTAATTTTTTTGTCGTTGACAACTCAGCTAACGAAATGGCAATGTCAATTCCGGTAATTGTTATAGCAAAGCAAATCAGGTGTACTATAACCACTATAAAGTTGCCTCCTATTGAAGATTTAAACCGTTATTTTTAAAACATAAGTTGTATTTTCCTACACGATATTTCTATTTGAAGTCCGTCAAATATTGAGACAGGAATATAATGAATATAAGTAACAAGCAATTGTTACATTAAAGCAAGGAAATTATTGTTGTGAGGGTTCGAACCCCGAGAGTCAAATACGTATAGTTATTGGTTGTACACGTAATATAAAAGTCAGTGTTGTCTGTTTTATTATTATTATTACCAATAATAAAAGTGTATTTTATTAACCATTGCATGTTATATTATTAGGGTGCTGGGGCCGACGGCGGTGCTGCAGCTGGCGGAGCGCGACGAGCCGCCGCCCGCCAATGCGCGCCCGCTCTATTCGCTGGCGATGCGCGGGGCCGTTATATGCTTTTCGGGGTTTCGAAAAAAAGATGAACTAGTAAGTGCACGTTCAACGACTATCAATTTTCTTATTTTAGCTTATGTCATTATTGAAACTTTAATTGGTGACGTGAAATTCAGTTTTTAACAGAAATAGCAGTCATATTTAGTGCCACTGGTGTGTTTTTCACGTCGCTTAAGGAGTAAACGAATAAACGATATAATCGAATACATAACCTTTAATACGACTTTACCAGTTTACATACACTTGAAACATTGTTATCGTTATTTTTTATATGTATTTATAACAATGTGTAGCCGGCCTGCTTCCATTTGCAATAATAGCGTACTTGAATACTCGCCGATACACTTGACGTGTGCAATGTCTGAGCATGTAGTTAGAAACGGTTGAATTTCTCGTTCAATTAAGGTCATTTTATTAGAAAAGACGATATTTTATAAAACGATATTTTCCAAAACATACCTATCTTTATTTTAATGTATCGAACAGACATAAATTATTGCCTCTAACTCTTCTAACCACAACGGCATTAGAATAATTAAAATGTATTTCTATTATTAACCATTGGCAATGGAATGATTAAAAGAAATTTCTAATATGCAGTTGTTAGAGCTACATGTTTTCCCTGTCAGTCAAGTGTTACCGGATAGCATGAAATGACTCACTTGTAAATACATGAGTTAAATTTCTTCCGTACAAATTGTTTGTTATTTTAGTGTTATTATTGTTTGATTTTCCCAGTAAGCATGTTTTCGTTTTTCTTTATAACCTTATTGGTATTATAATGCTTTTTATTTTCAAACAATATTATTTACAACATTCTACTGTGAAATGAGACTTAGTAGGTAAATTATAAATATACGAATTTATCTATCACTTTTTCTAATTTTATAAATAATTTACGATAGCTGCATGGACATAAGTGGTTTATATATATGACAACATAAATTCTCTAAGTCTACATCTATTCTATTAATGTTCACGGTTGTGAGACATTTCTTATTATTACTGAACACAATTTAGGTTACCTACCAAAAATCGAGATCTGCGAATAACTAACACACATCGCATGTAACACTTTTGGTCATTGTCATCAATTGCAATAACGCCGCTTTGATGTACGAGTTGGGCGCTTATAAAACACGTGCTACAATAAATCTGGATTAGCAAATGATTTACGCGGTATTCGACTCAACTTTGAGCAGCGGTAGCGGCACTCAGCGGCAGCAGTTGTTACGTAAATAGGCCGGCTCGACCGGGAAAGGGCCAAGACCTCGACGAATAATAAAGTAACTAAATAATAGTACACTCCATACGCGAAAAATAAGATCGAGTCACTTAAAGTAGATAGATGATTGAACACGTTCCCTGCCAGACCGTTTTTTGAAGACTACCCGTTCAAGCCGCGTGGGGCGTATGCGCCCCACGCTTTACAATTGTATTATTTTGTTTCTGGCGTATGCCTTACAATAATTAAAATAGTGCAAAAATCATAATTATCAAGGAAAGGTTG
>DWLR01001583.1:0-17712 GCA_018246295.1 Papilio alexanor hazarajatica
CAGGTGTTCATATTGTTATGTTATCATACGCAGATTTAAAATATTTTGCAAATTATAACCTGTGTACAAAGTGGTCTACACTGCCGGCCAAAACAAACTTTTGGCCAGCAGTGTAAGCAGCATATGCTGTGGTAAAGTATCAAAAATTGTACCAGTGCACGACAACGCGCGTGAGCACGTCGGCGGCGGTGGCGGCGTGGCGCAGGTCGGCGCTCAGCGTGGCCTCGAAGCAGTAGAGCCGCAGCGCGCCGCAGCCCGCGCCCGCGCCGCCGCCCCAGCCCGCCGCCGCGCACACCGCCGGGCATCGCACCAGCATCTGTGAAGAAACATTAGCCACACTCAAGCATTATAACTATACCTAGGCTTAATGTGGCTGAAGTAGGAAAAATCATTCACGATTCATTCACAACACACGTGTTTTTTCCCAATTCAATGACAATATTTCCTTTCCGTCATGAGAACCTATCTCTCTCTACATTACCTGCATGACTTGCAAGCAGAGCATGGTGTGCTCGGCGTCGCGGCTGTCGCCGGCCGCGCTCACCAGGTGCTGGATGCACTCGGCGGGCCACAGCGCCGCGTGCTCCGCTAGCTTCTTCAGCCCGAGCAGCGCCGCGCGCCGCACCGCCGACCGCGCGTCCTTTATAGCTATCTTCAATAGAAGTTCCACCTGAGAAAAACAAATACTTACATATTATTTTTACTTTCATCCTGTTAGTGAACGGTACAATGATTACCGCAATAATGTCATTTGATTATTACTTATTACTTCTAATTTTTAGATATTGTATGATATCAACAAATTAAGCTATAAACATTTTCTGCAAGAAAATGGAACGACACACTCGCGAGTTGTGCCTAGCTGAGTGCACCAGCTAGTATGAAATACCAGCTATAGCTATCTAACAGTGGTAGAGTCCGCAACAACAACATCTATTGCACGAATAACCCACTCAACCGGTTAAATACAACAACCTTACAGAAGAGTTCACATGAGAAGTAGAAGTTTTATGCGTTTCGTCTGATGAGTGAGATGCCAGAGGCCCAATTCTAGTCTTCTTCCCCTTCCCACCCTTTTCTGGATAGGAGAAGAAAAATGTAAATTTTTCTGTCTATAAAAAGTAGATTATGCATCTGCAACATGGACACGCTTGTTGCAGTCTATAGGTAGTGGACCCTTAGACGACCCCTTCCTCGTTTGCCGCCTTCTTGTATTAGAAAAACCTATACACCAGTTGTGTATGACGACTTGTAGTCACCTGGTCGGGCACATGTACCACGGTGTCCGCGGCGATGGCGGTAAGTGCAGTGATGGCGGCGCGCACTGAGCTGGCCGAGGGGAACTTCTCCAGCAGGGAGTGTAGCAGCTTCAGCACACCTTGTGCTCTCACCGCTGTGTAAATTGTGACAGAATGCTTTGATAATGGCTTAACTTGTATAAGAGAATTTTTCATAAGACAAACATAAAAAAAGCTTTCACAATGAGGAAGGAAGCAAATGAGCAAATCAATTGTGTCACATTAAATTATTCTGCTATCCGGTGACATCTGCAACAGTGAAATAAAATGCAAATGATTTTAAATAGGACTGAGAAGGGATGCAGCTAAGGATAAGGTGAATAGGAAAATATAGCATAGCAGGGGAATGAGCTATAGTAATCACATTTAGCAAACCTCTCAAATAAGGAATGCAACATAATGGATGGTGAATAAGACATCATTGATTTATTCCAAGACTCTTACCTCCGCCATGGACTGTCCTCAGCGCCCTGACCAGCTTGGCCCTTCGCTCTGCGGCCGTGCTCTCACACTCAACCATATCTGACAGCTTGTTGCACATGGCTACCGCAAATGCACTGACCAAAGGAGAAAATTAAATTCTTTTGACCATATGAATAAATAAATTATTTATTCAATTATACAATGTTTCCAAATCCGAAGACCTAAACTTTGTAAACGAATGTCACTTACTGCCCCTATTTTTTTTTGTGAGTCAAGAGGTGAATGTCAAGATTGAAAATATTTGTTAATGTGTCAGCGCCCAGTTAGCTTTGAGAACCACTATTATAAGGTAACGTCGGTCTCCGCAAACATTTAGATTAGAAAAAATTAGAGTAAAAAGTAGGTGTACCCTTTGTTTACAAAGTTTTGGTCTTAATTTGAAACAGCATATAGATATATAATTAAAATCATCAAAAAATTTTTTATTTAGTAGATACAGTGATTATGAATATAGTATATTTTCACTGTGTGAAGAATTCACCTAGTTCTAGTAACAAAGAGAAGTTCAATATAAAAATAGACCAGTGGCTCAACATGTTTATTGCTATCTTATTTTGCAGGCAAAGTGTGTACTGCTCTTCATAACATATTTATTGAGATAAAAAAGATAGGGTCATCCTATTCATGAAATAGTTCACTTCCATTTTTTTGTTACAATGACAAATATTTCAGTTAGTTAAAGTTTTGACAGTACTTACTTTTACTAGACTTTATATTACTTCAAACTTACTTAGAATGTGCCGCAAATCTGGTTGTTGCATATATGGCAGCATCAACTTCAACATTGTCGTGGCTATCGAGGCCCCTTCTGATGGCATGGTGTACATTCTGCCTCTCCGGGATTATGCCAGCCACTGCACCGAGTGTCCGGAGTGCTAAGGCCCTTGCCACAGGGTCGTTCGAATGCAGTACACTGAAGACTCTCCGTAAGAATTCATCAACATTCAGAATCTTGTCAAGATGCTTCTCGCTTTGTTGACAGACGCGCAATACCCAGAGTCTCAAGAAATTGTTACCCATACGAAACACATCCGCTAATTTTAAGAATGAAGAGTTAATAAGTATGGGAAATGGATATTTTTCGAATAAACGGGGAAACCTGACGATTGCTTCACATTGTTCCCCGACTTTTCCAGATCTCAGACCTGTAAAATTATTGATTTTATAAACAAATACGCAATGGATTGTTTGTAACATTGAAGGTTATAGTTAAATACCTTTATCCAATTCTGTTAAAGCAGAATTAGCATCTTGTTCTGGTTCTCCAGAATTATCATTGAATGTGTTTGACCGTACACCGATCATGTTTATATATTTTAATTAATATATTAAGTCCCAATAAAGTATCATCTAAATGTAAGTAAAAAATTGACAAGCAAAACTGACACACAAATCCAGAGTAATAACAACACATCAACAATTGATAGGTTTTTGAGCTGTAGCAAACCGTATGTATTCGGTACTAAGTAACAGTAGCGCCATCTAGTACCGAGTAACGAAACGTTACACAAATGTATTTCATTAGTTGCATCGTGACATTGATCGAAAATATTCGAAACAGTAAATCCGATGCAAATTCAGTCGTTTCCCATCAGATCCTTGGTGGTAATTACGATTACTTGTAGTTTTAACTAATTTACATATTGAATCAAATGAAATTTAGATTTACATATGCACAAAACGATAAGTGTGGTTCAAAATATATATTTAAAAAAAATACTTACACGTCGTACATATACATATGTATATAACGTGTAAGTATTTTTTTCTACAAGGTACGAACGACGCGACGTCAATGTTATACTGCATGCAATATGCGATACGACCAGATGCGATGCCCTGCGTCATCGGGTATCAAAAGTAACGAATAACGTAACGAAACGATAGTAACGGGTACTCTATGTTTCGTTACTTTTACACCTTTAATAAATTTGACAATTTTTAACTGCCAACAACCAACAGTAACTGCAACTGACACTGACAACTGACAAGTGGCAGGTACTGACAGCAATTGACAATCTAGAAACTTTTCCTTCTAAGCAAATACATATATTTGGTTAACACGTAAAAATCATTCACTCTATAGTATTATTAAGTTTATATACAGTGCACACACGTTACATATTGTACATTGTACATGTGTACGATGTGTTCTCAAAATATTCGCGATAAAATTTACGAAAATATTAACTATAATTGTCGTTAGGATAGCACATGAATTGTGCCACCACCATCACCACCTCAGCCTATGATCGTCTACTGCTGGACATAGACCTCTCCCGTTCATAACATCATCGGGGGAAAAGTGCCATAAACGCCATTTTTCACCTTGAAGGCCCCTAATTCGTATTGGTTTGGAAATATCGCTGGATGCAAATCATTCCACAACGCGGCTGTGCAGGACAGAAAATTCCGCGAAAAACGCACGGTTGTGGAATGCCAACCATCACGGTGGTGGGGATGGTATCTCTTGTGTTGTGATGGAACCCAGCGGCAGAAATTGTTCCAAATGTTTCTTCCGAACACACCCCTGAAGGTAGAAAATGCAAAGAGATTTCATTTTATAAAGTAATAAGTCCAATGACTGTGTTTTTCGAAGCCCTTTTTTTTTAAATGTGAAATACACTTATTCTAATTTTCTTTGAAGAAGTGTCTCCGACAGCGTCTCTGCATAATTCTGCGGCAAATATTTCAAAGAGTGGCCGTGTAAATGCAAAGGTAACACTAATAAGTTGCAGATGTTGCCTATCGCTTTCTTATTAAAAAAGGGTGGAAAGTAGAAGAGGACTAGAAGAGGGCTTCCGGCACCTCACTCGTCAGACGAAACGCAGAATACTTCTACTTCACAAATGTTTTCTGTGAGGTCGTGGTATTTCATCGATCGAGCCGGCCCATTAGGCAAAAGATATTATTGTTTTCGAGTTATGCCACTATTAAACTAAATGATTTTCAAGAAGAAGAATCATAATAAACATAATAAAATAAAACTCACATAAAATACAATTATTATGGCATTAAGTGTTTTCGATTGAGTTCAAAGGCACATAGCACGGCGAGGGGCTGCTGCACAAATTCATTTCAAATTATATTACAGGTATATTTCTGCTGTATTTCGCCGTTCAGTTAGCTGCAGACTCATAGACTGGATAAATTAATTGAACGTGCAACTAACAAACAAACGATGTGCTGCGAGTGACAGCGTCATTAAATTACATTAACTAGCTAGTGTCGCAGCGCGGCGTCACGCCGCCCTGAAATTAACGCCACGCAGAAACTTTGGCGAGGCAGAACGGTGTTTAGTAGAGACTCCCGGCTCGCCTCTCAAAGCACCCTAATTACACCCACCTGTGAAACTGTACCCGTGTATGCCATCATTACGGTGTACAATGTCGCCGCCGGTTGGCGCCTTGTCATTTTGACGGATCGCTACTCCAATGACAGAGACGCGTTGACTTAACGACGTTGTTTATGATTTTACCACTAAGATTTTTATAGAAAGAAGTTGGAAATGTGCCGTTTATTAGGTTTTACTGGTGTAATGTAATAACCACTATTAGCCGTAAAATAGAAACGACCAGATGTTACGAATATGCGGTTACCTTACTCAGACCCCCAACAAGTAAAGTCCAATCACAATCCTGGATCCGCCATTGGAGATACCTCAAGATATTCAGATACATCATAATGCAACCGTTATGATGAGGAAGAGGAGGTTGGGGAACAATGACCACCAAATCCATTCTTTCCCTTTATTATTTGCAAGCGTCTCCTATGTCTAGCCGGCACTAGATATTCATTTTAATATAATTTCGATAAACATTCATTTCATGCCTCACTGACATCAAATTTACCATTTCTTTTTAATTTTTGTCTGTCTGAGCGTCGAGATTTAACTTGAAAACAGCTTGACCGACCTTAACGATCTTGGTATATAGTAAGAAAACGGGATAGCGCAAATGTTAGGCCATATAACGTATCGCTAAGCCTAAAGATAACCAAAAGAGACATTTTGTAAACATGTCAATGTCAAAATGAGTGCAAAGCCGCTGACAACATCTAGTCACTACAAAATGCTTGAAAGCTTTGTAGTTATATTGTGCAATATTAAAACATAAAAATGTATTTGAGTTGCCTGTCTGTATTGTTAATGATGGAGTACTGAGTTTCCTAGCGACACTCATTACGCTCGTCAGGCCCGCCGCACCTGATAACAGTTACACAAGAATGTTAAAGACACTTCGATACATTGCCAGATAACGTGCGCTCTCTCTGACTTAATGCATGGTATACATGGTTGAGTAGAGATCACAGATTTCGTGCTAATGATTCAACTTCTTGAGGGAAATACACTGTAACAAATAAAACAACTATTGATCGGCATAACAAAATACCAAGAACGTATAAGTAAGCTTTTATAAGGTCTAAAATGTGACAAGTGTTTAATCTATTTCCATACAGTTGTAAGCGAATAAAGAATAATTGTGATTTAATAAAATATTACATATTTTATAAGAACTAGAAATTAAAACCTGGCGCGTATGACATTGATGCGATAACTGCAATTCATTCTACTTCTGTAGAATAGTTTGGTTTTTTTTACATAGGAGTGCGTGTGTAGCTTATTAATATGTCTCTGGAAATATATATACTAATGAGGCATACACCTATGCCTTGCCTAATCTATTACGATAAGGCAAGGCATAGGTACCTATTAAGGTACCTTTCCTTTATTGCAAATTCTTTTTACTTCAAGTTATCGTTTACAGAGGTATACTGACCTTTTTTTGTCTTTTTAGCAGTAGGTAATTCACTGAAAAAAATGTCACAGAAAATGCTTTAACAATCTGTGCAATCGTAATTCCTTCCGAATCACAACAAAAGCTTTGTTTTGGTTAACTCTTAAAACTTTGCAAAAAGATATTAACGTGGCAAAATACGCAAGTAATCAATACCGGACGTGGCCAGTGTTAAACCTCAGTTTGAACTGCCATTAACCCACATTTGACAATACATCTTTCGTGGAAATGTCCTACCGGTTGATGGGACTACTTTTACATTTATAATGTGATATATCAACCCTTATTGTCGTCTGCTTAAGGTGTAAACTTGAATGAAGGATCGTTTCAAATCGCAAATATTTTATTTGTAACCGAACGAGCTCCCGAACGCTTTCATTGAATACAAGAGAATCGTTGGTCGGATTTAAGGTTATTATCTGTATAGAATGTTTTTTTGGGCAAAGGATTAGTGCACTAATGAGGATAAGACGCAGACGAGCGTTGTGAATCAGCCACGGCAGTCCACGCGCTTTGTCACTGGCCAAGCTACCTCTTTGGTTGCATGAAGTATTTAAATATATTTATATTCTTATCTTTTGCCATACAATTGTTATCCGTGTGAGATAACATTGGGAATAAGCTACTTAGCTTTTTTTAAAATATATTCTCTACTCTTCAGAAATTTTACAATGCCTACTGTACTTAATTATAGTGATACTGATTGATGACATTTAGATCACTGTAAAATTTGAGAAATTCCAGAAAAAGAGAGTTGTTTGTTAACCTATCCTTAACTTTCAGTTCAATGAGGATACAAAAAGCCAGACCATTAACATTTTTTATTTAAAAGCAACTGTGCTAACATTTAGCCCAGTGATGGTGGTAACGGTCGTTTTTATTATGGCACGGGAATGCAAAGAAGGAAGCGGTTCATCTAATATTGGGGGTCTTCGCCACCCATTAACATCACACCAACAGATGCGCTACCAACCTTTTTAAGCCTAAAAAGGAAGAGTGAAAATAAGTTAAATAAAACGAGCAGAGGATGGCATGGAAACGCAGAAAAATAAACACACCGTCACTTAGGTATTCTGTGTGTGTAAGTAATACGACTAGAAATAGGCAGAGATGTCCTTCTAGTCTAATCCCTCATGTTTTACTTTTTCTTTCCGTTCATGTAATCGTTACGACTATGAAATTTTGTGTTTTTTTTCGCAGTGTCTGCACACATCAGTTTATAATAGGTGTGATTATGCTGCCGAGTGGCCGGCAAATGTGTACCCTGCAGGACTGAGCGCTGGTCCGGTAATCCACACACCTCTAGTGATGTACTGTCGACTAACCTAATACTAGACATAATTGATTTTTACAAACAATAATCAAAAAAATTAAAGCTAACCAAACAAATCGATATACCATTCGAATTGGTATTTCCAACCTCAGGTACAATAACCATGTTCTGTATGAGTAATTGTTTAATTAATACATAAAATTATAGAAATAATTTCAAACGATAATTCACAACACACAACAGTTTTTATTTTTGGGCAGAAAAGGCATATTATACATATACATTATTATAGATCAGAGGAATGTTATCAGCATATATTATAAATTATAAATTTATTATTATTATCAATTTGTGTTTAGAATACAATGTTCCAGCACGTCACTAAATTCGTCTCATCCCATCACTACGAGTGCACATTATTGCAAATCGCGTATAATGCGTCGACAATATGACTGACACAATGGCCGCAGCTTCCCGCTCTTTATTTATTTACACTGTATAATACACATATAATAAATAATGTTATATTTTTTTAAGCCCAACTGTTGTCAAAATTAATATCAATCTCTCAGACGTAGGGCCACCATAAATAAATATAATTTTAGGATAATGCGAAATGGACACATTACGTTAGACATATTTTTACTGTATTTGATTTTTAACTGTTAACGTTAATATTATATGGCGCCGGGCCTTTTGCATCTTTAAACATTACTGATGCTTAATGTAATGTTTTCAACAAAAACTATTTCTCGGCACCCTAAGCCTTGATAGATGGATATATATGTATTTTAGAAACATTCATAAAAAATATTGTTGTACGTAATGGAAATAATAAAATAACATTATTGAAAACCACTCCTCGCACGCTCATGGAGTGCATATGATTGTCAGAAGATGGGGACTGTTGGGAGATATCGATCTGTTGACGATCAACAATGCGCCTGCGCACTGTGTAACAAAATGGCCGCCACGTCATTTGTCAGGCCGCGCGCTATCATACACAAAGCAGATTAGTTCACGATGTTTTGATTGCACCAGTGGGCCGCGAACAATAACTGAAAGGTGTGATGTTTGGGGATAAGGAAGCCGTGTCGCTGCGGTTATAAAACTTTATAACCTACTTTAAACACTTCGGGGCAGGATACTCACACACGTCAGTGAGTTTTGGCGATTTGTTTGGTATACTGCGATAGAGCATGAGCCAAAGCCGCCGGAGCGTGTATTACGGCTCAACGCGTCTTAGAGGATTTGCTGCGACACCACAGATGGTAATCTGGTACACCTTGAGTGCGCTCCGATCGTAGATAAGGCGTTATAATGCCTCGGGTGAAAATGTGGGAACAATGTTGTATGTGTATTCAAATAATTGTTTTAATAATGTCTAGAGGGATTTCAAAGCTTTAAGATAAAATCTAAGTAAAATGTTAAGTATTAATGTTACAATGTATCTCACAATATTTACAAGAATTGTTAATAAAGTTACATTCTAAGTTTTAGTAGAATGTAAAAATGATTATTCTCTTATATTTTTTATGTAAAATCAATTCAAAGGTTTTGTATTAGACATTATCAATTAGATCCACGGACATTTATATTGTTAGGATAATAAATAAAGTCTGCTATACCTACTTAGTAAAACACTAAACACTTTATTTTGTATGTAGGTTCGTTTATTTAATCCGTGTTATTTGATGCCGGTATAATAAATACGTATGTTGAATTACAACTTTCAAAATTATAATTACGAATGAAGTTAGAAAATAACAAATTGATTATGAAAATAACAGTTAATTATACAGTAATTATAATAAAGTGATTTACTGATGAATTATAGGTATAGTAAAATCTTTTTTTTAGACTTTGTATGTTTTTAATCGCGTTTCATTTCTTTGTATCGATTTTTGTCGTTTTTACTCTCAATGTACTCGGGCTAAAGGAGAATAACATATTACCATTATTTTTAAATACATTGTACGTTTGAGAAAAATATTATGTCACGTATTACGCTCACACATAAACCCTATCTTCATCTCCTTGGTCTTTTCCTACCTAGGTGGGCACAGTATGTACCACTCCTCCGTATCTCATGGACTCTACTGCGGTCCTTACTGTGTTTAGTTTTGGTTATGACGCCAACCATTCTCCGGAATCCACTTTCCCTACCTATCCTTTTCTTATTAGAAAAGGGTGGGAAGGCGACGATGACTAGAATTGAACTTCCGGCATCTCACTCATCAGACGAAAACCAAGAAAACTTATACTTCACGCCTCTTTTCACGGTAAGGTCATGTTATTTCAGATACACACACATAAACCATATTTTATACATAGACAAAATACGTTTTATATAAAGGAAAAGAAGGAGGAGCAATTTCCATAAATTGATTATGTTACTTTATTAGAGTGGTTGTTGGTTATCTTAATTAACTCTGCTTTTACGGATTAGGAAAAGTGGGGTGTGCGGTTTAATTTTTCTACTTCTAAATCACCACTTAATTAAATGAATGAGAGAATGAATATCCCTCCCTTTTCATTGCTTAGCATATGCTTTATGTTTTCAATTCGAGCATATTACACCAAAACCGAAATGTCGACCATATATCATTGTGATCTTGGTGATATTGCGTTATTCGCCGATCTTTGATTGTGGACATCAGTAGTCGGTGTCGGCTCTGAGCCATGCCACCCGACACTCGGTCTCTCCCTGATTCCTTTACAATGCCGCCGTCCCGTTTAATTATTGTTTGACATTCACACGGCAGTGTTGGAATCTTCGCTATTTCAAATCTTTTAATAGAAGAATGGTCTAAATACTTGAAATTTGGTGACAATGGGTGACATTATTTTGTATTAAATCTGTATTAACATTTATTTATCCTTATGGGATGTCTAAACTGTGAATAAAGGTATAGAGAAAAAGAAAAGCAGCATGTGTTTAATACGCTCTAGACTAGACGAATGCATTTCGACTTAATTTGTGGCATAGTGAGGAAGGAGTTATGCGTAGACACAGGTTAAGCGAGTTTGCCATATTCTTAGGAATGGATGCTTTATACATGCTTACCTCTCTGCGCCTAAGTGGCCCTTATTGAGGAAATCTGTTATATTTGCTCACCTCTCCGGTTCTCAAACTGAACGGTGACAAATTGAACTGGGTCTTGGTAAACAGCCATGGTCGCTTACGTTATGGTCGCTACGCTACGGGGTCATCCACTTCCACGCCACCACCTCAGCAAATGATCGTACACTGCTGGACATAGGCCAACCCATTGATCGCGTCATGGGGGGAGGGGAATGTGATTGCAGTATGTTCCACCGTACTTAGAAAAGGAGGCTGCTTCCCGTCCTCCGGGTCTCTTTACATCCAGAACTAACAGACATATTCATGCACACAAATGTTTGTCCTGTGTGGGAATCGAACCCATGACCTGCGGTGTGGAAGGCAATATCTTACCACGGCGCTAACCGGTCAGTCAGCACTCAGGGGTCATCATTTCGGCCAGATGATGTCATGGTAAATAAACCCCATGGCCACGTCAGAACAACGCTGCAACATTGCCCGAGTATATTGAAGCTGAGTATATTACCGCGCCCCTATACATACGGATTGCGAACGACCATTTTGATAATTTAATTTATTAGCAGTTGCATATTATGTCCCTTGCGGCGGGCGACTGGCGGCGGGCAGCGGCTCCGCGGGGAGTGTTGCGCGGTGTGATATCGTTATTGTAACGTGACTTCTCCCCGCCAGGGTTGCCAGCTACAATAGCAGATCGAGTGCAAAAAGGGGCTTAACATAAAACATTATTTTTGTACAAATTTAGTAAAGAAATATGTATGAAGGTTATAACTACACAAAGTGCTATGTCAAATTAACAACGCCTCTATTCAAAAACAGTTACATAAACAACAGTTGAGAAAAAAATTCGGCCATTATGGTGGTGTACCGGAAATGACGCGCCCCACTCGCTACGTCACGCTCGGCGGCGACATCTCGGCGACAGCGAGCCATTGTGCCGACTCCCATTGTGCGAGTCGTAATTATGTAGCCATGTAATATATTCATGTCGACAGGAGAGGGCAGGGGACGGCAGGGGAGGGGCCTGCCGCGGCGCGTCGCAATGCCCGGGTGTGAATTCGAATAGATATTTTCGAAGCTATTGTTGTGTCCGTTACAGTAATTGAGATTGTCGCTTATGCCATTTGCTGATTTTATATTAGCATATTTTAGGTCGATTTCTATGTTATCGCTCGTTATTTTTAAAAGATTTTCAGACTTCTTTATTATTAACGTAAGTGGTGTTGTATGACATGATACAATTGTACATGAAATCTTGGATTCGTTGTATGTTGCTAACAACAGCTAATAACAGCGATAAGGCTACGGGTATTATGTAGAATATTCGAAGTCAAAGGATGGCGGGGGATAAACAAACAGAAATTTATATTTTTCAAAATTATTTCCGACCAGTCGGTGGAATTATTAGTCAAGCCCGCGGCTAGAGGTGATAACCGATGTCTTGATTTTAAAAAGTTAAAGTAATACTTATTTTTTATTCACATTATTTATTAATAATGATGATTCGGTATGGCGGCCGGTAACCGGATCCGGATTAGTGCGGCCTGGCCCGGAATTATCGTCATAATGGCGGCTAATTGTCTGGAATAACCGCGTTACCCACATGGTAACCCGAGCCCGCTCGCCGCTCCGTTTTCACTCTATATTCATCAAATTAATTATTTAACTAAATGTAATTCGATTAAATTGATTTATATAATAATTTGTTTGTCGGCAAAAAATGTTGTACTTACGTTAATTTTATCATATTTCAACATATATAATTTTTTTAATGTGTTATTTTGATGTGTACTACAATCAGACGTCAGTTAGCTGGAGGTATCTAATATGAAGGGGTTCACAAACTTTTTTTGTTCGCTTAAAGAATACTATTATACAAACATTACACGTAATTAGAAGCGTCAATAGCCTAATGGCTTAGCGTACGGATTATGGACTACCGATCATGAGGTCGTGGGTTCGAATCATTACAAACGTATCGGTGAGACATTTGTTTATAAGACTTGTGAACTGTGTCAACATGCGTCGTCATCATCAGCAGCCCCCAGATGTTTTCTCTGGGATTTTGAAGTCAGGTGGTGAAGCAGACATATAGTTGTCAATATATAGGGCTAATTATAACATAATTCAAACAACGATTTACTTGTAGCGTTTAAGCCTGTAGGGACAAGTTAAAATGTAGACAATGTGATGTGATTATGTCAGACTTCACCACCGTAACTGTGACGCGGGTGGATAGAGATTGCAGGGTCACAAAGAACTGGTCCGCGGAGGTGGTTTCGGGCCGAGCAGGGATAATGGTCGGGTACCGGGACTTGTCCCGTGCGGGGTGGGTGAGTCGGGATACGGGCCTATTGCCATATTGGGATTGCCACCCAATATGACCTATGTCATAAGCGTCAGCGGTGCAGATCTGATATCTAATTCTTCTACCACTCACTACTTAATAGTAGACACACACAGTGGGACCATTATGGTCTAATTTATTTTCAATAATTTTGAATGGTATTATAATAATTCCTCCCTTCCCTTTATAATTAAATGAGCAATCACAATTATTTACATGACGGTAGATGTTTGTCGTTATAACGAAATGTGCATGCATGTGCTTAAATTATATGTCGAAGTAATTCTTATTTTACGGTTAATTCTTTCTTAATACATGATTATTAAATAGTTGCAAAATATTAAAATTTGTATGTTGTTCTTGTAACTTGTGCCAGGTGAAAACCAGTGGTCGCAACAAAGAAGTGTGTCAATGGGCCTTCGCAGTAATCCTGTCTGATCTGTGCCCATGGACAACGTCTCGAGGCTTACCGCGTGTGTGACAAGTGACAGGCTCATTATGCCCGGCCGGACGATTCTATCGCCGGGCATCATCCGCGTCGACGCCCGCCCGCGACATCTATACCCGGATTATTTTAAAAGCTTTCTCGGTAACGCCTTATAATCCGGTCATATCTTGATTTGTTTTTGATATGAGTACCTGCGATGAATAGGATCGGTTTGTAAACAGCCCAGAGTTCAGTGCGTGGGATACTCGACCGTGCTCGCGGGGTCAATTAATTAATCAAGGATTATTTGGTTGACAAACTTATTTATGGCAATTTAAGAACGACAGCTTGGAAACTGTTCGAGGAACCACGAGCGCAAAATTATTATGGTGAAAGAACGCGGAGGTATTTAGTCCCACGAATATTCAATGCACATGAACTTCAAGAGGAATATCTTACCAAAAACATCTGGGAAAATACACTGAAAAAGTGTCTACTGAATACATTCGATGCTCGGTAACTATCGTGTTGTACTTACTTGTGCTTGATTAGTAACTTATTGCTTATGCCATTTTCGTTTTCCGTTCTACTACGTTGTACTATATTGATATTTAATAATTTTATACACTAAATTAACTAGGTATTAAGGTTTTGTATTACCTTTTAGTTGCTATTTAATATTGTAATAGAATTGAATTAATTACTGAGTGTGTTTTTGCCAACAAACTGTTTTTAACAGTTTGGCGAATTTTTATTGTAATTTTATGTGTAAGTTTTGCTCTTAAATAAATGTCTATGGACGATTAGTATGGACCTAAGACCTAAGTAAGAAAACCTTAAAATAAAGCTCATTCGAAAGTCTGTACCTACGATACGATAGGATTGAGCTCTTATTTAGTGTCATACAAAGATTAGTCCTCCATTCTCATTGCTTTTAAGGTAATTTAAAATTGTATGGAAATAAAAAAAAAAAAATCTGTAGTTTATTTAGCACTG
The DNA here is from genome assembly GCA_018246295.1 of Papilio alexanor hazarajatica. Lineage (NCBI taxonomy): Eukaryota > Metazoa > Arthropoda > Insecta > Lepidoptera > Papilionidae > Papilio > Papilio alexanor. The sequence continues at coordinate 14,703 of DWLR01001583.1, forward strand.
ATATACTAATTTTGATTAGCGAGGGATCGCAAACGCACTCGGGGTTACACGGACCCCAAAGGTTTATGGTTTTAATGGCTGCCCTATGTCGAATATAAGCTTTAAGTAAACATAAACATTATTTTAGTAAACCGATGAGCTTAGCGCGAAAGCTCCCACAAGCGATTATGTCTACCCCATTTCAAACGAAACAACATACTCTTGCGCTTTAATATTGATATGTTACTATGAAATAAACCCTATACCTTGGTGTCAAGAGTAAATGCAGTACGTTGAAGGCAGTATATCGTTGGTAATGTAATAGTTCAACAACTTTAATGTATTGTAATAGAGCTCGTAGTGCATTCACTCAAGGTTGACTTTCGATTTTGCTGTGTACATGTCATAGATGCAATTTTATATTAAAATTATAGTATCAAATGCTATAGACATAAAATTCAATTTCAATTGCGATGCGTTATCGTTCGTAGGCTGAGTTTAGAAGCGCTAATGCAAGTAATGCATGGTTTACACGAACTCCATTGTTCGTTGATTAATTTGTAAAAACCTGCCTTCCTTCTGCCAAGTGCAAGAAAAATATGTTGGCAAATAACGTGGCTGCAATACGAGCTGTATTTATGAGTTTAAATGTTACTGGAAATAGATGTCACTGCTCTAATGGTTGCTTTATAGTAATCATAAGAACAGATGTTGAAAACCACTGAATGTTAATCCTTGGAGTATGGAAGCTGAGAAAACAGCGTTAATATAACTTGCACGCATTGTTCCAACATGAGAATCGAAAGTTTTCAATTAAAAAGTATTTTCATCGGCGGGCTGCTCCCTTCATCCCCGACGGTTGGCGGCGGCCGCCCCAGCCGGCGCGGCTGTCGCACGTCAATCAGGCTCGGCCGCATCCCGCGCCCCTAAGCTTAGCCGCACACAGATTACGAACTGTATTAACACGTTAATATTCCACCGCACTAGCAGTACCCGCTCTATGTTGCGCCTGACAAACATTTTGCATTATAGCCCACTGGAATGACATCCGCATACTCATTCTTTATAAGTATTCCGTTCATGCAACATGCACGTGAAGGAGGCAATCGCGTGTAGCACTTCATCACACTTCAAAATATGAGCTGGCATCTTAAAATTCGTAATTCATTTTGAACTATCAATATAAAATTGTTGTTAATTATACACAGATCTTTTATGTTATGATTAAATTTTACGAAGTATTTCAAGGTCGTCGGAATATGGAAAAAAAATTGTAAGAACTTGATACCGGTTTGCTTTGGTGAGTTACATTTTTCTTAAGTTTTGTAAAACACGAAAGAATCTATTACTTGGGATCCAGGATTATGATTTGAAAGGGAGGGGCTTGACCTCCATTTCGAAAAAAAAAAAACAAAGTCACCGGTCCATCTGATCAGAACGTTACTGTCAGGGACATTACACATTCTGCCAAATCAAAATCAGAGAAAAGATGTTAGCATGAGATGAATTTCACAGAACAACCAGATGGTTTGGGTTCTTGAGCCTAATTAATGCACGTTCGTTGCGTATGGCAATGGTTTTTATTAATGACGTGTCATATCGCATCGTTTCGTGTCGTATCATATGGAGTATAAAGCCACGCGCCGGGATTCGCGCGTCCCAACGCACTCCGCTATTGCGATGTGGCGTCGCTCGCTAAGTTCTCACTCTATTACTCTCCTGTATATGAACATCTTATATCATATATGAGAGACTTATCGTTAAACAGGGTGGCCAGAGTGACGATTGAATTCAATATATAATAACTCCCTATAAAAATAAGTACCTAATCACAATTGATAGCAATTGTCTTACTTTATTAATTTTCAAATGATAATAATTGCGGCTTACTGACATCCTCTGGCATAAATAATTACAAATTAACATGTAAATGACATCTTTAATTATGTTCATCATATTTTGTCGTCTCAATATATTGATGAGGGCAGGTCGTAAAGTGCGGCAAGGCGAGACTCCACCACCGCACAGTTAAGGCTTGATTCATGCAAGCCCAGCGCCTAGCTTTGTCCTCAACTAACGCTTCAAAGCTCGTATTAAGTGTCTGTTTTACAGCCAGATTTGTTTCATACGACGTTTTATCGTGTGCAAAATTAATATTTTGTACACTTAATATAACTTTGCTCTAATTTTGTTGGTAATTCAAACTGAAAGGAAACGTTAATTATAAGTGTTTTATATCACAAAAAACTTTATTACTAAATACTGGATAATTAATGAGTATTTTAATCGAGCTTTATTGTGAAGATTTATGTTTGTTATTTCACTTCTTATTTTTTAAGATTAATAGTTATGTATTAAAGCGTTAGGTTTCCTGAAGCGTTTTGGAAAGGGATATACTAATATTAAAACTAACAAAACTTTGTATTGTATCCATATCCGTAGCATACTTGATGCGCATCACAAATCTGGAATCCTTTCTTCAGCACCTACATATCACAAATTGAAAATATTCTAGGCAAGTTTATCAGATATCTGTGTCATTGTGCCCATGTCAAATACCGGTCTGAAGACAACTTCTCGCTTACTGCCTTATTAGCACTACCATTACCTTTGAAAATGCGTCGTGAAAGATCGGACATTGTATTCTCAAAATTTGTCCTGGTACCGTTCGTTCCCCAAACCTAATGACTGAAATATTATTAAGAGCGCGCTCGCAGGAATTATTCTCAAAATACATTCTAATGACGTGTTGGTCATAGCTTTAATAAAGTCTTATTTCAGCAAAGTAGGCGATAAGTCGACAATTATTTTTGTCCTGACAGCTATTTGTAAAAGCATAGAAGCTTGTAAAAGCTCTCTCTTTAGTACGTTTTAGTTTTATTTTTCTTTTAAGGTTTAGTTTAGTTTTCTCTTGCTGTTACTGGTTTTTACGTTTTATTTACCTTTTATAACATGATTTTTTTTGTTAATGTGTATCTATCGGTGAAAACCTTTAAATAGGATATATATATATATATATATATATATATAT
>DWLR01001584.1:0-17711 GCA_018246295.1 Papilio alexanor hazarajatica
ACAAGATGTAATATTTAAAGAAGTGCTTCTCTTACAATGGATCCAGCTAATATATAAATCTAAGCAGCATAGTTTCATCTCGAAGATATTGGTTAATTACATCAACTATGCAAAAAAAACTAGCTGGCTGACTTTGACATATCTCTAATAAGATAAAAGCCAATATACAATACAACTATTAAAGTATAAAATGCAATTAGAGGCGGGTTAACTGTTTAGTCGCCTGTAGGCGAAAATAGCCCCTTAAAGTAAAAGGCACAGCTTTTCGCAGTCCGTCAAGGACATAAATTAAAGTTCAATCGAATGGCAAAAATATGTATTGTAAATTCGATATTATTGTATAATACAATAATATCGAATTCGGTATGACTATGATGAGGTCCAATTTTCGCGCCTCACGTCCCTTGTCTCACGCCCTAGGCACGTACTTATATTGCCTTAGGGATAACCTACCACTGTTTGCAATGCAGCTTTCCTGTTTTATCGTTTAGCAGTCCTTAAAGGAGAACTGTTTCTCGTTATTTAATTTTATAAGAAAATGTAACAGAAAAGAGACCATGCCCAGCAGTGGACCGGTACAGGCTGATATGGTGATGAAGAAAAACTAGCTGTTACCTACAAATTTGTAAAAAAAGCTGTGCATTCTTTTCGATTTATCTATGTTATACACCAATAAGATTAAAATAAATCATTTATAGAGCGGAGATTACGAAGTTATTACCCGCGACTTCATCCGCGTGGAATTCAATACTGATGTATCTATATGTAAACATATACATACATGTATCTGGGCGAAAAACGTTCCACGGAAACCGTACATTTTTCCAGGATAGAAGCCAAGTGATGTTCCAGACTATAATCCATCTCTGTGCCAAATTTCATCCAGATCTGTTCAGCTGGTGTGGAGTTACGTGGTGAGAAGCGTCCATCCAAACATTCGCATTTATAATATAATGAATTTTTTACCTTCCGTAATTTTTTTTTTGTAATAAATATCCTTCCCATTACCTTAAAGAATATGTGTACAAAGTTTAATGATGATCGGTTAAGTAGGTTTTACTAACACCCCCCCCCCCTTCTGCCCCTTCCACCCTTTTTTTCGCAATGAAATGTAGCATATTTCCATTCCTAAGGTCAAATCTATCGTTTTACCAAATTTCCTCAAAATCGGTTTAGTGATTTTGGCGTAAAAGCGTAATAGTCTGTTACGCTTTTACGCAGAGCCACTTTCGTGTTCCTAATATTAGTTGGGATTACGAAGAAAGAAAAAGTAACTAGCTTATATATTCAGTTCTTTTTTAAAATAAATAACAGTTTTATTGCCAGAAAGAAAAAACGCAAAACTAACCGAACAAAGTGCATAACAAAAAAGAAACAGTTATCTTGAATTACGCCCATTTTTGCCATCAAGTAATAGATTTAAAGAGCCCGTAAAGAAATGTAAGTAAAATTTAAGTTTCAGTTTAATCACTGCCAAAATGTCACCTAAAATCTTAGGACGCCCTTAAAAGATATAGACTCGATATTTGACCCTTATACAGTAGCATTATTATACAGTTGATTAAATAACTAATCAAATTGTACTTAAATCGCTACATTCTTTTAGAGAGACTTTTTTCCGCAATATGTGACAGACTTCTTAATAGATTAAGATTATCCAAGGATAATTTATTATTTTTAGGAGTAAAAAGAACACATTTTGAAAATCCTAATAACGGGTGGGAATATAAAATTTTAAATTTAGATTAATGATAGATACCAAATCCTATTTTTTATTATTTTTTGCCATCTAGCGACCTAACGAAGCAACATAGTAAAATTTTACTAATATAAGCTATTTTACTAATATATTTAATAAAAGCAAATGTTTTCGCCCGCTTTGTGATAAGTACAAACTCTCGTCAACCGAAACCTCCAGCCTAAGTAGAAGCACGATCAACCCATTAGACAATATAGATTGAAGGTCAAGTCACATTAGCAAAAAATAGACATTTAGTGTCTATTTTTAACTTTGTATTATCTTTGAACCATCATCATTTTATAGAATATCATATATAGTAAACTTAAATTTCATCCCAATCTACTAATCATTTTATAGCATTTTTTCTGGAGAAATATTTAACGTAACGCTTTAAATATATAACTTTTTTATTTATGCACTAATTTAGATAAAACAAACACATAACTCTCACGAATGGAGCTAATTACTACACATTGGTGAAAACCGCATCCAAATCGGTTAAGCTGTTTCTGAGAGTGCTACTCGCACAAACTTACAGACAAACAGACCAAAATTTTAAAAATCGTTGTTTTGAGTTCAATAGCATTGGTAAATACTAATACCCCTGTAATAGTTTTTCTAATTTATTTTCCATGTACAGACACCGATCAGACGATTTTATCATATGTATAGATAGCGGCCCACTCCAGTTTTGCTGAAATAGCAGGGCATATTATACAAAATATTTTATTTCTGATACATATATACCGGCCAAAGGCTGTCTAAAATCAACGTCATAAACGTTTTAAATATTTTCACATGTTTCTTCTTAACTATTTGTCAAAATGCTCAAGCTAACTGACGTATTTATTTAGATAAGGATTAATACCGAATTCGAAAAAGTTGCGTCGTAGATATCGTACGATTTTTAATTGATTTTTCTTAGAAAATAACAGTCCTTATGAGGCACCCGTAAAAGATAGATATGTGCCATTATATGTAGTCCTATAAAACAGGAATATCCCATCATATATTGTTTCACTATATTTGAAAGCTCCCAGACGGCATTACTTTTTTCGACATTTTCTACAACTATCTTCATATTTTAAAAAATGTAGACAAAATCTAAACAAATGATGAACCTAAATCTTCGTCATGAATCACTGTGTTCTTTGGTGCATAAACGTTGCTTATTGCAGAGAAGCGAGGCAGAGAACTTTGTTTTATAACATGTAGTTATGTGAAATGACATGCTAATATTCGCATTCTTACGGTACATACTTCCAATGATTATATAATATATATTTAGCATAACATATTATCGATGATATAAACTGATAAATATCACATCTTTAATTCATTATCAATAGTGGTGCATTAAGCACTAGTAAAACTAATAAACAATAGATGGCGCTTTTTACAAAATTGGCAAATAGTATCATCTACACGCAAAATACGCGCTTGTGGATTTGCAGAAAAATGATTCCCTTCTACTACTCTGATCCCTAGAGCTGTAGCAATCCGTATGTATTCGGTACTAAATAACTGGTACGCCATCTAGTACCGAGTACCGAAACGTTACACACAAATGTATTTCGTTACTCGCATCGTGATATTGATATTACATATTTCATGGATCGAAAATATTCGAAGCAGTAATTCCGTTGCAAATTCAGTCGATTGCCGTCAGATCCTTGGGGGTAATTAAATTAGAGTTTACTTGTAGTCTTAATTCGTAATTTAAATATTTAATCAAATGAAATCTGGTTAAACATATACACAAACGGCAAGTGTGGTTCAAAATATTTATATGACGTATAAGTATTTCTTGTACAAAGTACGAACGACGCGACGTCAACTTTACACCGCACGATTACGTGCGGTGTAATGCGACACGTAACCTCGCATATTAATGCGACATTACGTGTCGCATTAATATGCGAGATCGTGTCGCATATTAATGCGACACGATCTGACGCGGTACCCTGTGTCATCGGGTATCAAAAGTAACGAGTAACGTAACGATACGATAGTAAAGGGCACTGATTGTTATAGTAACGACTGCATACCGGTACGCTAGGTTTCGTTACTTTTACACGTCTAATAATCTATGAGCAAACAAATGCCGCGTATGACACTAGACTCAACGACTTGTTATTGTTACCTCTGAGTAACAAGCAAATTACAGTTTGGTTCTTGTTGTCCCATCTATTGATATGTTGAATGTCTCTTGTTACCTAGTAACAAAAATCCTTCCCTTTACAATATTCAATTGAGTGCTAAACTGACTACAGATGGCGATGAATTCTATTCAAATTGCTCAAACTCTTCGTCGGACAATTATATCACCACCACCTCAGGCTATGACCTCCACTGCTGGAGGTCCATTGATCGCATCATTGGAGGGAGATGTGCCATAATCGCCACGCTTGGCAGGCGGGTTGGGAATCGCAGTATGTTCTATCGTACCAAGAGGATGCTGCTGCCGTCCTCCGGTGGTCTTTACATCCAGACTCAAGACAGATTTGTTCACGCACACAAACATTTGTGTGCGTGAACGGTGAACGAAAACGAATCCCCCCCCCCCCCTTATGCAGTAAAATGTAGCATATTTCATTTCCTACTTAACTTGTACATTCAGTTCTTTTTTAAATTAAGTATGATCTATAAAATAAATAACCATTTTATTGCCAGACAAAGAAACACAAACACAACCTAAAAAAGGGCATAACAAAAAAGAGACAGTTATCTTGAAGTACGCCCATTTTTGCCATCGACTAATAGATTTAAGGAGTAAAGAAATTTAAGTTTCAGTTTAATCACTACCAAAATGTCACCTAAAATCTCAGGACGCCCTTAAAAGTTATGTCCTTGATAATTCTCCTTTTAAAGCTAAGTGACGGTTCAAATGTAGCATTATTATACTGTTGATTAAATAACTATCAAATTTTACTTAAATCGTCACATACTTTTAGTGAGACGGAATTTTTTTACCCAGTATGTGACAGTAAAAAAGAACACATTTTGAAAATCCTGATAGCAGGTTTGAATATTAATTTTTAAATTTACCAAATCCTATTTTTTATTATTTTATGACATCCAGCGACCTAATAAAGCAACATTGTAAAAGTTTTAAAAGTAAATTTTTGACCCGCTTTGTAATAAACACGCAATCCCGTGCAACCTAAACGTCCAGCCTAAGTAGAACCATGATCAGCCTATTTGACAATATAGATTGTAGGTCATCTCATTAGGAATCTCAAAATGTCTATTTTTAACTTTGTATTTTCTTTGAACCATCGTCATTTTATAGAATATCATATATAGTAAACTAAAGTTTCATTCTAGTCAATTAAATAGACATTTTATAGCATTTTTTCTGAAGAAATATTTACGTAACATTTTTAATTTTATATAACTTTTTTATTTATGCACCGATTTAGATGAAATAAAAACTTTTTTTAATAGAAGAAGGGGGGCAAACGAGCAACGAGTCGCTCAAAAGTGTAATCACCGCCGCCCATGAACATCCGCAACACCAGAGGAACCGCAGATGCGTTGCCAGCCTTTTAGGAAGGAGTACGCTCTTTTCTTGAAGGACCCTAAGTCGTATTGGTTTGGAAACATCGCCGAGGACAGATCATTCCACAACACAGCTGTACGAGGCAGAAAATTTTCTTAAAAGCGCGCCTTAGTGGAATGCCAACCATCAAGATGGTGTGGATGGTATTTGGCGTTCTGTCGAGTTGTGCGATAGCGAAACTCAGCGGCAGGATTTGTTCCAAACAATTCTTCGGAACACTCCCCATGGTAGAGGCAGTAAAAATGCAAAGAGAACTGACATCCCTTCGCAAGGCCAGTGAGTCAAGCCGATCAGTAAGAGCATGATCGTTAATAATAATTAATAATAGTTAATAATTCTTAATCTAACGATTGAAGCTAATCACTACACATTGGTGAAAACTGCATCCAAATTGGTTAAGCCGTTTCTGAGATTAGCATGAACTTTGTAACAGACAAAAATTTTAAAAATCGTTGTTTTGAGTTCTATAGCATTGGTAAATACCCTCTGTAATTGTTTTGCTAATTTATTTTCCATGTAGTCACCAATCCAGTTACGATTTTATATGTGTAGATATTATGTTATAATTTTGCACCTACTATAGCAACTATACATATTCTTAATAAAGTAACTTTAAAAATATTTAAAAATAAAATACAATAATACTTAAAAATAATTTATTCCACATTAAGCTACAAACTCATATGGAATTGGAGCCAACAAGATTGGTTTCTCTGCACCATTAACAATGTGTGCTGCCTTTGGTGGCTCAGGCTGTCTCTTAAGCTTGACGATTTTGCCGGCAGCCTTGGCTTCCTTCAGGAGCCTCTCATTTTCCTTCACACGCTTCAAGAAGTCTTGTCTGCACTTGGAGTGCTTGACATGTTCAATGCGGATGTTGATCCTCTTGGGTAGGATGCGGCCACGAACTCGCTTATTCACAATAACTCCAAGAGCATGTGCTGTTACATTGTAAACTCGTCCAGTCTTGCCATGGTAGACTTTGTGTGGCATACCCTTTTGGACTGCACCATTTCCCTGAAAAAAAAATGTAATACATAAATCTATAAAAGTAAAGTCATCAAGTCACTATTTAAGACAAGGTATACATTTCAAAGAGATATAAGACCTTGTTTGTAGCAAAGTAACATTTGGTCTCTTGAATACATATTTCAAGGTATGAAGTATGAGAAACAATTTAAAATTAATTTGAAACATTTTGAGATTGATTCTTTATATATTTAGGTTAAGTCTGGAGTAAAATTCTTTTTTTTTTGTTAGTGATTAATTTTAATGAACAACATTTTAACAAGTTTCTAGAAACTCTGCACAATTGTAGTCATATAACCAAAAAATTGCAACCAAACAGTTAATCCCAGAAATGTTAAGTGCTAACCATAGAATCAATAAACTTTCTTGTCTATTGTATACAGAAGTTTCAGGTAAGTTTAAGAGTCTTACATTTCCTCCTTTCCATGTGTACAGCTAACAATTTTTGGCTTTAGTAACCCAGTTATATACCCCTTAATAATTGTTTGCTAGGTGTGATTATGAATGATTGGATTAGAATTAGCATTGTAAGGGAAAAAGGTGGTATAAAGGTGGATGGCGATATTAAGAGTACCCATAACCGACAAGTATGCATGCATAGATGTATGAATGTGGAAGTATCGCAACTGCACCAAATGGAAAACCATAATCTTTGGCTAATCCTCTGGGTTACAGGTGTGAGATGTCTGCTGTTGTGATTGTTTTAATGAAAATATCAGATCTTATAGATTTGTAAAGATTACTGCATACCCAAAATAAAAAAATATGAAATTACAGTGACAATTTTTTGGGGGCTATAATTTTAGGGCAGGCCAGACTTATAAAAACTTGTTGAAAACAGCATTGGTAACATTTGATTTAAAGCATTATTATTAAGAACAAAAATATTTACAAATTACATTATTGCAACAAAAAATGCTACTTACTTCTAAGTAAGTAGCATTTTTTGTTCAAATGATTTAAAGTTCTAACTTTAAATCATTTTGCACAAGGAATGTTTTCCATGTAAGAAGTTAAAGAGGAATATTTAAAAAAAAAACTATGCTTAAAGTATTTTTTTTTTGTTTATTATCATTTAATTTACCGAACAGTTCCTGCTTTACCCCATTGCTAACCTTAAAATTTAGTTTGCAAGCATACATACCCTAATGTCAACGATGTCTCCGACTTTGTAAACTTTCATGTAAGTTGAAAGCGGGATGGTTCCATGTGTTCGGAATTTGCGGGCGAACAAGTCCCTTGTTCCGCGGCGGTAACCCTTGGAGTTCGTCATCTTGACGCCTGAAACCAAATTTATATGTTAATCACACACACACACAATGCACGTGGCTTCACGATCTTACTTTAATCTTTAATAAATCTAAATTTTCTCTTGAAATGATATTTTTAAACAAACTGCTCAAAATAAATTAAATAAAAATTGTAAAACATACTGTTTTAATGGTTTAATTTTAATATAAAATGAACATTCTAAATATTCACCTTAACGCAACAAGGCTTGGCTATAGAGAAAGAAAATAGGTTAGTTTGTCTTTGAACAACAACTTTTAAAATTGCCATGTTTTCGTAAATTTCATTGATATTTGTTTTTACTTGAAAATTTTTACATTTAAGAATTTTAATATTTAAATTAATAAAACGTATACAAATAATACACGACAGAAGTGCTTTCTTAATTGGAATAGTAACATCATCCCACGTATTCTGAGATTTTTTTTTTAAATAAGAATCGGAAACTTACTGAAATTAAGAAAAACTTGTAATTTTTTTTTTCAAAAAAGTTATCTAACTAGGGAAAATAAAGATTCAGGAAAAGTATGGTCACTAACTTATGACATCTGTGTCAATGTGGGGGATAAATAAATTACAGTTACCGAACAAAAAAGGTAACGTCAAAGAGCACTTCTATAACAGTTCTTCCTTTTAATTATTTATTAGTATGGTATAAAGTAAATCAATCATTCTGGTTATTATACAATTATGAACTCATCGGCAGAGAACATTATTTTCAATTCGTGTCAGTATACTCCAATTTACGTGATACAAAATCCCAACTTTAGTCAGGTACTTGAAGTGTTATTTACTTACCTTGTTTTGTTTATTTTTTAACATAACTTAATAAAAACTGTAATCTCTTTCAGGCTAAATCGTTTGTCGTATCGCAAAACAATGAAAACGCACAAAACCCCATCAGTAACAACTTAAAAAGTTTTTATGAAAATAGCGGCAAAATAGCAAATAACCTCGATGAAAATGTGGAGCATAAGCCTAAGATCCTAAAAAAAGTTGATAGCAGCCTAGTCGGGAACAATTTAAAACTAGCTAGTTTTCTCATACCTAAGAATGAAACAAGTAAGCAGTATGTTGCACCAGTGAATAATATTGTGCTAAAACCTGTAGTAGCTTCTCATAACACGACAACAAATGTAGTTAATACCATTCCCAAATTAGACATGACTAGAAGGATTGTGAAGTTAAAAAATATCCCAAACAGTACAACAACCTCAATCCAAACAAGAAAGTTACCAAAGATTAAACCAAAAGAAAAGTAAGTTAAGGCTGAATTATTATATTTTAAAATTATTGAATTTTTAACATTTCAGACCCTAAAAAAGTTAGATCCAATGTCAACAAGACACAATAAGATTAAATCTTAATAAAAATATAACTCTAAAATTAACAAAAATATATATTTTTTCAAAGTACCTTTTGTATTGTTTATTTTTATTTACATTTTTGTATGAATTTATTTTGATATTGTGACTGTTGACTGTGCCCTAAAATGTCTTTTTAATTAATTTCCATTGTCTAATTTACAATTTATTAATGCAAACAAAAAATAATAATACAAATATAATTCAGGGAAAAATCCTACCCAGGCTTCCTCAAAAAACAGAGATAATACTATGAAGAATTCAACAGTTTTGAAGTAATTATAATGTAATTCTTAATCTTTTTCAGTGCACAAAACTTAAATAAACACACTTCGGTGCAATTAATAAAGCTCGGAGAGACATACCACAGGTACTTAACATTTCGTATTTATTCATACATCTATAATAGATGATGCTAGCGGTTTAAGATTTATCTCAAAAATTAAAAAAAAAAACGAAACGACAGATATGTATAAGTATAAGTATATATTAATTAAATAAATTACTTTTAACTAAATCATACCAAGTTATAGTACTTTTTCTCACCTAACTTTAAACCACTCAGATAAAAAACACATACACAAACCCAACCTTTCTTCCTTTAACACATGACTAATATTAGCAATAAGAATTCTATGACAACTAAGTCACGATAAGATTCTTACATACTCTATACCACATCTAAATATAATTTTTAGTTTAATAGCTTTTCCTCCAGCATGTAAATTTTAGAAATGATACTAGGGACTAAGCCTGTCACATTTTTTTTATGTTTTAAAGTGCAAACAAGCAGATGTGTTAATGACCATGTGACCATTACCCATAGCCATTTCCAGTAATGTATAGAGTTGCATATATGTTGCCTTTGCAATACATCTTTAACGGACAGAGGAGAAGATAGCTCTTTCATGATATAAAAGGCAGAAAACATCTACTTTACACCTGTCTTCTGAGAGGTTATGGTATTTTACCAGTTGAGTCGACCTATTTGGCAATAGGTGTTTATTTTTGCAGGCTCTACCACAGTTGCAATTCAATTGTACACATTTTGGCATGTGATATTGAATGTTTTCAACTAAACATTAAGATTATTTGCAATATCATATGGTAAAATACAATATATCAAGTTTATTAGGTTTGTTGGGCAAAAAACAGAAAAAGGTTTTTCCAATTCTGTCTTAAATGGTTGTAAGCTGTTGTTATTAAGCTTTCTTTTTTAATGTTGTTTTAATTTCTATCATATTTATTACAGTCTCAATCAGTTAAGTGATGATCAAATGAAAATAGTGAACCATGCTCTGAAAATATTCAGCAAGCCTGAGAACACACCAAAGGAACCCGCTTACGATCCAGTCACCAATACGCGCTATATATATAAGTAAGTTGAAACTATTTTTTATAAATTTCTATTTAGTAAAAAGGATGAGAATTTTTCAATTTATTTGTTAGTCATTAATGTAAAAGATGTTTTAAGTTGTCAATTAACAGGATTCTTAACAACCTTTCAGTTTGTCTATTGTAAAATTCAATAGAAAATTATACATTAATGAACAAGTTTGTACCTCCTTGCAAGTTATTGCAAATGTAGAAAAAAATGGCAGAAAAATATTGATAATTTCCTAGAAATTTATGGCAAGTTGGGAACCCCAACAAAAACAGTAATTTTTAATCCAGTCCACTTATTAAAATGTAACCTCCCAGTAACCTGATTGGTATTACAAATTTCACCTTTTAATATTCCATAGAAAAAAAGAAAATATGTTACATAACTTTTTCATTCTAGAGTTTTATCGCCCAAAGACTTGACTATAGTTGGTAAGAAAAACTTAATATTTACACAGAAGAAAACAGATATAAAAAAGGAATTTATTAAAAAAGAAGTCGAAGAAGATGTATTGAAAAAGAAGACAGAGAAGAAAGAAGTCAAACCTATTGTTACTCAGGATGTTCGTGAAGGACCATCTATCATTCAACCCGTAATATTAGAGGTAAAATCACAGGTTCTAATATTTATTTCATGCTGATATTGTGATTGTTAAATATTATTTTTGTTACATATTTATTGGTTATTGATTTTTTATGTTTTTTAATAAAGCAAACAACTGTTAGCAATCCTCTGGATTAAGGTGTGATTGGTTATTTAAAGTAGGTAGAGATTACCAATTGGATTCGATTTCTATTTGGTTAGATTGTGGCATATCATAGCCTCTTTTGCTTCTTCTACTTCTATACAACTAAGTATTTACAAATAAATACTTATTATAATTTTTTTTCTGTCTTTGCAGACAAAAGTGACAAGAAGTGGTAGGAAAGTTAAACTGCCAAAACATCACTCACCTGAAGAGGAGACTCCACACAAACCGAGAAAGAAGAATGGCACTATTGTCTCTTGTTTTCAATGCTCCACCGTAAGTGCTGTTTTAAGCATTTTTGTTTATATTTTATTGTTGATGTCAGTCCGCCTACAAGAGGCCTGTAGAATATTGATATCTTAAGAGGTGACCTGCTTTTTTATTTCTATTATTTTTGTTTTATGCAGTAAACCTACAGCACTTACATTTTTTTAATATCTTAAAAAGTTTGGAAGCGTGAAGATAATATTAGTTAGGTTTTACTTAATTATACATTAATGTGCATCTAAAATTAATATTTTAAAAAAATTATTTAGGAATTCAGTAGTTTGTACCGTCTGCAGCGGCACTATGAGAACCATCCCACACACATACCAGCAAAAGTCCATTCCAATCTGTTCCACTGTCTACTGGCCATCATCAAGAGTGGTTCAGAAGAAGACAGAGCCAACATCTTCATACAACAGCTGGAACAGTTGATAGCAAAGTTCAAATCTCTCCTACCATGCTTATTGAAGAAAGTGGATGGTGACGAAGGCAAATTATGCAATATTAATGATGATATTGGCAGGTAGATATATTAAATCAATAATTTGAAATATCACTATCATAATATATACTTTACAGTATAGTCAGTGTTAATCGGAGTTATTTAAAAACATTTTTCACTAAAGATGGTGATGCTGCAATGATGCTTAAACATATTGTTTTTTAAATGGCGTAGTCCGTACACTTACAACCACTTGGTTGGCTTAGTTTCTTAACAATATTCAAATTAAAATGTATAGAAGTAACTTTTAAATTTATCTTTTTGAAAATAAGACAAATTATATGTTTTTAGATTATTTGGCATGAACCCTGGAAAGTACAATCTGAACATGGATGCATTGAGTTGTGTGAAGGACAAAGAGGGACACTGTAGGCACAATCCTGCAAAGAGTAATCAGTTTAACTCAGACCTGGGTAACCCATCACAAATTTGGACATCGAAACAAAATGAAGAACTGTCAAACAAGGAGAGCGAAGTTAATGATTGTGCGCGTATTAACTCAGTCGTGAAATGGCCTACTGTCTTGAAAAGAAATTGGAAGCAAAAATCTGAAAATACAAATGCAAAGAAATTGAAAATGGAATCAGAATGTGACAATGCCATCAAATTGGAAATGGATGATCTCATAACATTTAGTGAAAATAATGTTGCAGACTTAACAGCTTCAAACTTACCTCATATACCAAACAATCTAAATAACGAATCTGTAGTTAGTGAAAATCTAAACATTTTTAATGAACAAGTAAAAAAACCGTCACATGTTCAATTTCACAGCGCTCATTTCGACATTAGATCCTCACCTATTAAACAGTCATCAACAGTATTTTGCAAATTCCAAATTGATCCAGAAAAAATTCCAAAGTATGAAGTGCAAGTAATAAAACCTTTGGGAGTAGAAAGTAAACCAAATGATATACAATCAGATGAATTATTAGAGACAAATATTAGTACAATATTTAGTGACGGTATAGAACTACCAACAAAAGAAGTTAGCGAAGGTGACATAGATTTTGCGAACAAACAATGGACTTTAGGTGTAACAAATGAGCAAAGTGAAAGTGATAGATCAAATACATTAATTGAACCTGGTCTATTACATATTAAAGATGACAGCTTAAGTAAAAATTTTATAAACAACGAAAATCAAAATAATTGGGAAACAAGTAACAATGAGAATCAGAGCCAGTCAGTATTAAATTTTCTGGAGTCTTTAGGCATTGATTGCCTATCATATCCTGCGACTGAAATTAGAAACAATATGGTTGACTTTCAACTGGACCTGTACTAATTTAACACCTAGATAAGGGAAGATTTGTAATGCAATTAAAGATATTTTTATTTTTTAAATATATTTGATTGGAACAAGTATTTATTGGCGAATCATAGAACTAATGTAATGTTTTTTAGACTTTTCATAGAAAAATAAGGGAAAACTATCAAACAGTTCACCTACTGTTTAGTGATGATCTCCATCATCTTTTTGTAAAAATCATATATGTACATGTGTATAAATAAGTTTCATTTGTCTGGTGTAAGTCTGAATTTTGAAAGTATATATTTTATTACTATATATACATATATACTAATAAGATTTACTTTGAGTTATAACTCTGCTTGTTAACATTCAACAATTCAAAGATGGACTGATTATTAAAAATAAAGATAATAAACAATTTGAAACATAATTTATTTACAATTAAATTAATTTAATACACAAAATCAAGCTTGTAACACTGGTCTTTCATTCTTCCCTTCAAGGTTTTGATTTGTCAGAGCATATCCGGTGCCACCTCTCTGCAGGGGTATTATGTCTTTCTCTTTCAGCTTGTCACCGGTAAGAGGGTGCAACCAGTCTTTTTTTATTATTTTTTCTACACACTCCATTGTAACAACATGTCCTGTAGTCCTATAAAAATATTATTAATATTAGCTTAATATAATAAATACAGCACAATAATATTGCACATCAACTTTTAGAAAGAAATTTCATTAAAAATCATTTTGCTAGTGTGGGCCAGAGATAATGCCAATATCTATTTCCAAAGGTTGATGTGCAATATTTATTGACACTACTATACTGAAGGATAACATTCCTTCTTTTCTAACATTCCAACTAAACTGAAACAACAATAGTTGAATGGCAGGCAGGATTCAAATCCACAACCTCATGATTGGTAGTGATAGTCTGTACCCAAAACCATTAGACTATTGGTGCTTCTAAACCTTTTGCTGCATCTTCTGGTGTCTTACCTGATAATGGCACAAGGAACAGCATTACTTAATATATCATGTGTGACTGGACACATGTATCTGTTCTCCTTTGCAATCAAAGATTTCTTATCATCAGGATCTTTTACTAATGTCCAATTCACTTCTATTAAATCCTTCATTTTAAGTGGTTTCCCACTGATGGGGCAGTACACCGTAGGGTCAGGCTTCTCTACTTTTGATATCTTCGCATCGGGTAACTGTGAAGGCACCCAAAAACTGGGCAACTCTTTATGCTTGCCATTTGCCAGATTTGAGACTGAAGTTGATGTTGAAGGTTGAATAGATGAACCGGAGTTAGAAATGTTTTTCTCTCTACTCATAAATTTGATCAAATTTGCCTCTTTTTCAGCGTCTGCCAGTTCTTTTTTCTCAGTTGCCTCTTTTTTAAGTTGTTTCTCATATTGTTTTAATTTTCTCGTGTATTCAGTTTTCTTTGCAATAATATATTCTAATATAGCTTCTTTGTCAAATAAGTAACCATCTTTTGTAACGACTGGGTTTCTGCAAGGCTGCAGAGTCAAACTGCAACAGTCAAAGCTTTTTACTGAATCCTTTCCAACTCTTTCGTTTTGTGTACCATACCCTGAGGCAGCCGCGTCTTTCTTTTTTTCATGATACGTATACACAGCTCCAGCTGTACAATTTCTGGCGTGTCGAGTCATTAGGAATAAATGTAAGTAATTTCACAACAATCGTGTGCAAAACAAAATGCATCAAAAATATTATTTGACAAGAATATATCAAAGAACAATTTTTACATCTTTACATACAGGTACACAAAAAAATACTGCTGCACTATCAAACAGATGAAACAAATAAGGCGCAGGCGTTTAGTTTCGATATTTTTATTTGTCAATGAACTTAACATGAATATCATTAAAAAAGCAATACATCCATTCAAATGGTGGCATTTCGAAACGAGTTGCAATGAGTTTTCGTTTTTGATTTTTATGTGCAAGAACAATGGTTTTTCAAGGTCTACCGAAAGCATAGAATTTTCAAAAGCCCTAACGCCTGACGAAAAAATAGATTCAATACGTCACACTGTTAATTTATCTATGCTATGCCTATTTACTTGTCAACTGTCACTTCAACGAAAACAATTCTGAATTTGTATTTATAACCTTTAATATTTATTTTGTGACTAAATAAACACATAAAGATCATAATATAAAATGAATTTATCTGTAAGACCATATTTCTTCAGGAACAACTTTCTGGTATCGCTTCGTAAATTTGCTACAACCTCTCCAGAAATTGAACAAAACGAGCAAGTTTTAATAGA
Organism: Papilio alexanor hazarajatica; assembly: GCA_018246295.1. NCBI lineage: Eukaryota > Metazoa > Arthropoda > Insecta > Lepidoptera > Papilionidae > Papilio > Papilio alexanor. The sequence continues at coordinate 15,444 of DWLR01001584.1, forward strand.
TGATGCAGATGATGTCCAAGCGAGAGAAGCAGAGATTGAAAAAAAACGTAATAAGTCGAAACTATCGCCGGCGCATTTCAATCTTGTTAACGGTAGAAGACCATATGAAACCCCAAAGTCTATGGCTCACTTTACCGTAAAGTACAATCGTAAAATGTACGGCACCTATGGAGTTTCCAGTGGAGTTAATCCTAGTAAGCATTCTATGATAAAATTTTTGTGCAAAGAGTTTCAAAGACATCAAAGATTGTCTAATATTATATTTAACTTAAAAATTATTATGAATAGGTAAAACTTTATATTTCTTTTAAAAACAGTCATCATTATCAGCTTACATCATAAATATATTTATTAATACTTATTTATGTTTCGTCTTAAAATTATAAGTACTCTAGAGTTCAAGTTATATTATATAGATATCATTAAACTGAATTCTTTCTTAAGATAAAATTAAAAATTTTGTTTTGAAACTCTCCTTTTATCTTGAGTTGGAAATTATTATATCTTCAGGTCTGTGCTGGCCTACAAAGGCAGAAATTCAAGAGAGACAGGAATATGAAGCAGTTGCTTTTCCTTACACAATCAGGGAAATGATGGATGCTGCGGCAGCTAAAAGAAAAGAAGAGCAATCTAGAATTGAAGAGAGGGACAAAGAAATTGCTGCCAAATTTAACAAATTGGAACAATGGAAGAAGGACCTCAATGCTAAGATTGCTAAAAAAGCAGCCGAAGTGCAAGCTGCTAAGGTATAATAATTTATTTGTTAACTTCTAACTTTGTTTTTAACAATCCCTAATGTCTCCAAGTTTTACACCCCATTGTATTGTTCAGTAGTGATATATAGGGCTATGTTGTGGTTAGCCAGAAACACTTCAGCAGTTTGCCGGTAATGGGTTGTCTTTTAAGGATACTTTTGCTAGGTTTATTCGGGGAATTAAGCTGCCCGATAGAATTCTCTTTTTGTCCAAACTAACTCATTAAATATGCATCCTTCTTGTTATATTCACTAAGGTATTGTGAGTTGCCATAAAATCCAATAGGGCAAATAAAATAAGTAATTTTGGCAAATACTTGTTAGTTAATTGACAACACATATAATATATCTACATGCACATAATACACATATAATATATCGTTTTTTAGCTCAAAAAAGAGCGTCTTGTAGAAGAAGTTAGAAGACACTTTGGTTTTACTTTGGACCCGAGGGACGAAAGGTTCCAAGAGATGTTGGCCAAGCGGGAGAAAGAACAGAGGAAGAAGGAGAAGCAAGCAAGAATGGAGGCCAAAGAGAAGTTGATGATTGCAAAACTCCAACAGAAAAATGTAGAACTAAATGAGAAAGCATAATTACAGTGAAATTAGCGTTTAATACAGAGTATGTTATAGAGTTTATATATTAAAGTATAGATAAAATGAAATTGTTTTGTAATTAAACTAGCAAACTCGCCCTGGCTTTGCATGGATATCAAAACATTTCAAAAGAAAGTAACCTACTACAGCTTAAAAATTTGTTATAAATATCAAAATTTAAAAAAAAAATGTCAAATACTTCTTTTACATTGATTAAAAGAATACTAACTTTTTAATACATAGAAGACAATGGATCTGTTTAAGAAAAAGGATGCTAAGTTACTGATTACTGGATTTTTTGCACCTTTGAGCTTAAATTGGATGTAATGCAATTTAGTTTAGTGGTGGTGGAAGATTGTTCCACACTATGGAAACCGCGAACTGAAAATCTAAAGTCTTGTATTGCACTTTGGAACAATCATCATATAGTAATTATTTTTCGATTGTAACGTATCTAAAAGATATTTCAGGCGATGGAAAATTTCAAGTTTATACACCATATTTAATTTTTATATATTTATATAATTACGAACATTTTTAATATGCTGTATTTATTATGACTTATTATGGATTTATTATGGAGTAAAGTGTTCCCGGCATCTTAAAACAAAAACACATGCATGCATAATAAGTTTATATACGTAATCCTTTGACAGGGGACTTAGTGAACAAGGTTTTATTGTATACTAGCTGTTGCCCGCGACTTCGTCCGCGTGGAATTCAATATTTATGTATGTATATGTAAACATATACATGTATTTGGGTGAAAATCGTTCCATGGAAACCGTACATTTTTCAGGATAAAAGTCTAAGTGATGTTCCAGACTATAATCTACCGTTATGCCAAATTTCGTCCAGATCTGTTCAGCTGGTGTGGAGTTACGTGGTGACAAACGTCCATCCAAACATTCGCATTTA
>DWLR01001585.1:0-17711 GCA_018246295.1 Papilio alexanor hazarajatica
TATGGCACATTTCCCCCCAATGATGTTATCAATGGGGGAGGCCTATGTCCAGCAGTGGACGATCATAGGCTAAGGTGTGGTAGGTGATAATGTTTATTCTTAATGGTCTATTTAAAATGAAATTCTTTAAAATATAATTGTATTTCAAAAGCGAATAATTCTCTTAATTTGATATCAAATTAAACGGTTGTGAATAAATTTTGTTTTTGGGTACAATTTTTAGTTATAAATTTATCTATCGTCTAGTCTTGCACCTAACGCAAATATAAATAATTCCGAAAAACCTCGATCGCACAAAGAAAACAGCGCAGGGCGAAGCTCGTCCGCAGCTAGCACGTTAAAATATCATCTCCCTGCCCTTTTCCCACTTGCGTAGGGTCGGCACAGTATGTACTACTTTTTCATATATCCTGGACTCTGCTGTAGTCCATACTGCAACCGGTTTTGGCTATAGTTTTACAGCCGGCCGCCTGCCTGACGCCAACCTTTCTTGGGAATATATATACTTGTATAAGGTATTTAATATGACATTATAAAATAGCACAAAATACACTGAATTTGAATTGAATTGATTGGATTGATTCTACCAGAAGTTGGAAGTTCTGCTGTAGCCTGCGCTCCAAGTTCAAGTGCTAATGTTACATATTGATTTGTTTCAACAGCACAGAAGATGTAAGCAGCCCAACATTAGACTCGGATTCAATGGGTATTCCAATATGTACGTAATTGCAGATCTGCTGTTGATCAAATGCATCACCAATTTTGTTTTTCGCACTTAAAATCAAATAATAAAGATTTATAAAATATAAATAAAATAATTTAAAAATGTTTAAGACATGTTGATGTAAAAACGTTAATATATCATAAATTAAAAATTATATTCCCACTGTTGACTTGCACTTGCAAAGTTAAAACAGTGCGTGGATTGAGGAAAAAAAATTGGCCTAGTACAAGTATTTGCACCTTTCAATAACTTAGTATTTGTTTTACTGCACGAAGTTGTACAAGTTTAAATTGATCTGCGCCTCTAGCGCCAGTAATTGCATGAAACGTGCACTCGTGACCTGGTTAACTTAGAACTTATTTCATATTTTTAAAGAGAAAATTTAGTGACAATCATTTTTATATATTTTACACTTTTTATTTTTTGTAAAAAAAAAGCAAAAGTTTATCCGGAATAAAATGTTAAATAAATAAACGACAATAACAATAAACAAACTTACAGCCCAATAAACTTACTTACATAACGAAACAAACTTAACTAACTTGTTCATTTAAACTCAAACTATGTTTCAATTTATGTTTATCAAATATAAAAGTTATCTACAGACAAACTCTATAAATATTTATTTTCAAAACCTTGACACTATTTCGAATCTTTACTTTTAAAAAAAGTTAACGTATCTAACGTTTACTTGTGCTGTTTTAATTATATTACTCTTCTATACTTGAAAAACAACACCCCTTTTTTTATTTACATGACACACACTGACACATTACTTGATACTAAACCAGGTGATCAAGTTCCTCATCTATTAAGAGTATATGTATCAAATTCAAATTCTGATACTAATCTGATACTGTAGTCATCGCGTTTATTAACTACGAAATATAATCATAAATGATTTTTTTTACCGAGCTATCGTTTTTATTTCGACTATTGCCTTGCAGGCAAAACTGAACCACTTAGCGAATTCACTGAGCGAAATTAATCTTAATGAATACTCTGTTCAAAACTACTGTGAAGTAAAATTATGTTAATTAACTGAGAGTGCCTCTGTATTTATACATTGTGTAATTAATTTTCAATTTTATATTTATATTAAACAGGCACTTTAATTAAGAAACGTATGCTTCTGAGATTTATGGCAGCTATGGTGAATCTAGATTGCTTTTTTCATTTTTCCGAAACCTGCTTTGCGTTTTTTTTCTTTACGAATGTTTTACCAAAGAATAGTAATTCTACCATTACTGAGATTACCCATGTAAATGTCCTACCAATCATCCAGTATATCGTACTAATGATACAATTTGGAAATGCTATGTCCCAAAGAAATCTTTTACTGCAGATTTATGAGTTTCTTAAATAACTTTTATGTGATATTTTAAATAACTACATATTTGATAGTAACACATTTGTTCGAAATTAAATAAGAATTTTTACTTCAAATTCGAGGAATTCAATTTCGGGATTTAAATCAAATTTGTAATTTTACTTTTACTCGATTCAAATACAGAATTTCTTAAAAATCATGCACATACTCGTGTTACAAATCATAACACTATATTTTCAATATCCTATATATCATAAGCTTACTCATAATTGTATGATGTACCTATCTTAACTTCACGGGCCGTCAAGTCATCTTACTTATCTCGTAACAACACTAAACTTTTCCCACCGAGCGTTGTATTACCTACTGTTACCTTTACAACAGCCTGCGTTATTGCCATTACTCTGAATTTTACGAGCGGTTTAACTTAACCAACCTTTCAGGTACACTCAACTTGAGTGCCTCATGAAGCATTTAAAGATCGACGTCATTGTTGGTTTATGAATGTTTTTTTTTATTATTGTGTCAAGTGAGTAAGTTAAATAACCTGGCCCCCGGTTCTGTTTTTTAAAAATGTCGGAGTCTTTTCGTAACTGCGTACATTTGTATAATCTATACGATGTGATTAATAAGGAAAATGTCAATTCAAATGTATGTTAAACCATTGAGATAAAATTGTGTTATGGGAAACAAGGGGGCTGATCATAAAAAAATATTGATAACAGCTTAAAACAATCTAGCGGCTTCGTATTTATATTACAAATAGGGAATTCAAGGACCAGCAGTTTTACCAATGAATTTTCAAATGTATTAAGAATCTTTACAAAATTAGTAGATAATAATAGTAAGCAATAAAGAAAATATTTTAATAAAGTAGTAGTAGTAGTATTTTTTTTTTATTCTTTATTATCTTCAACAAATAACTTCCAAAAAAATGTTACCCTACATTATGTTGAATAAAGAAATTTTCACAGCCAATAAAACATCAAAATCATTCGGTCTGTCACGAGACGGTTTAAAAGATTATAAGGCCGCGTTAGCTTGGGCTTGGCTCGGGCTCCCTCTTATCTGCATTTAATATTTTATGATCCACTTTCAGATATTGCTCTAAGCTTTCAAATGTTACAATCTTTTTTATTTTCATGTTATTTATTGGTCTAAAATAGTGTGTTGGCATTTTTTTAATTTTCAGCATAGAGTATTAGAGTAATAGTTATTAAATTGACCCATAGATTTTAAAATAAACGTGTTTTATTCATTACTACGAATATAAAATGCGGTATGATGTTTTAATGCATACAATTAATTTTTCATCTACTATTTTTTTCTTCTTTTATTGTTCTTCATTTCATTATTTGATGAAGACAATATGTCTGTGGCACCATGTTAACACATAAGATACAACCGATACCTTACCGTAATCACAATCGATATCCATAATGTAACCTTCTGGTATACTCATCAACAGTGTGGTATAACTATTCCTTTTCAAACCAGCAGGTGGTGGTCATGGGCAGCAGTACAACCTCCGACAAGACGATCAATACGAGCACCGATTCCGCCGCGACCGCGCTTACCTCCGTCACCGGTACTGACGACTCTATGGATGCCGAGCCTGATCCACCCGAGATCCAACTCCAACACAACCTTATCGACACCGATCCATCTCCCTTGCCTCAAACCAACCCACCGAGTACGGCCCCACCGCATTACCATCGACCTCAGAACAGCTGTGACATAGACTCCCCAGCATACACCAAACCACAATCCGCGACAGACGTTATAGAATCACCCAGACCAGGTCCCGCCAGGTTCGTCTTCGACGTACCCCTACCTGCACCAAGAACAGACACAAAACCCAGAAACAAAATCATAGTCAGTCAGACGAGTGGACCGTCCACTTCGATACAAATCCCTTTTGATCCTAAATTAGAACCTCCTAAAAGTCCAAAAGCGAGTCAAACGAAGTACGAAACGCACTTTAAATTTGAGCCGGAGGTGACTAAGAGGCGAGGAAGTGAGCCGAGGTTAAAGAATAAACAGAAATTAGATAAACAGGATTACTACAAAGATGAGGTGGCAAAATTAAGAAGGCAACTTGAAGGGACTGAGGTTTTCACTACCAATCGAAGAAGATCTTCAGCACATCAGCATTCTGTTCCACCGCCCACTTCTAGAAGACAATCTACAGGTATAAATCGTAAATATCACAATGGCACACAATTTCTTTTAACATACACACAGAGTGTGTGTATGTAAAAAAATTGTTGTTGTTGAATTTGTTGTTTCTTTATTCCTCTCTCATTTTGATGGTACGAATTTTTATAGTGTTTCAAGGACTGTTTTTACGAGAGAAGTGTGTCACAAAAAGCGGTTTATAAATGCAAAGTGGTTTATGATTTCTCTTTTATACTGTTTTACCACTTTAAAAAGTTCTTTATAATATTTATATTGTATATACTTTATATTGTTACGCGAATTAAATAATAAATTTCGAACATAACGAACTCTATGTACTATAGACTTACTCCTCAAAATATGTTTATAATCTGACATAATTAACAAAATTATACAATGAAACAAAAATACGTATACATGATTTAAAAGAATAGTCAATTTAAAACACTACAGCGGTTGAGCAACTTTTTTCGATTCGAAAATTTTATTTCGCGTCGCCACTAACACGATTTACTGTTGCACTTAAAACATTTTATTACACAATAAAATCTCTCGCACCGTTTCGACTTTCTCGCAATGCCTTTAAAAGTCTCAATTAACAAGTTATAGCTCTTTTACATTCTCAGTTTCATTTATTCGACAATAAATTAATTTCACCATTCCTTCAGCTGCGCAAGTCCACGTGACGGCAAATCCTCTAGATTCTGCTACTACTACCATCCCAGCGGGTCGCACCACCATTGTGGTTCAGCAGCCATCATTATCTCTGGATTATGGAGGGTGCTCGACCATCCTCGTCCGTGACGGTGAGGACGGTGGGAGGCGGAAGAGCAGAGTGTGCAGTGACCACATACAACAGCTCCTAGACGTCACCAGTCAGTTTACCTCAGAAGATCTGCATGAGTTTGAAAAAAGGTAAATTATAGCACGGAGAAGGACAGGACCAATGATTTTCTCCAGAGTAAAGACCTATGTAACATTTCATTTTATTGAAGTAAGAAGCAAACAAGCAAGCGGTTCATCTGATGTTAAATGCTATGCACAACAAATAGAAAAGTTCTTAGTGCATAGTTGGTCGTTTTAATTAATTTTAAGTTAATCTTTTAAAGCTGTTTGATCTGTTCCCACTCTGATCTATATATTTACAATGGTAGAAATGAATCGGAAATATATATCTGTAATGGATATATATTTCCATATTAATAAGTTCAAATAAACATTTTACTATTGTTGCCAGATACGGCAGCCCTCATCACTCTAGATCGCAATCTGTGAAGGCAGCGCGATCCAGAACGGGCGAGAGGCAGCTGTTAGGGTTACCGCAGCAACGCGCCCGGGTCGCCTCCATGCCCAACACGGGGGTGGAAGAAGAATATTATAGACTAAGACATTTCAGTATTACTGGTAAGACTTAAAAAACAGCAAAAGCGTTAACACTTTTTGTAACCACCACGCTTGTAAATAGACGAAACTAAATTGATGTCAACTTATTTGTTATAAGAATTTCTTGGGAAAGACGTATGTCATTCAACCGTGTATATGTATCTACGTTTGTCTCTTCTCTCTGTAACCACCAGATTGTTGAATGATTCGTATTATAGGTAAAGGTGTAGTGAACCGAGGAGATTCCTTGCGGTCCAGACGGTCGCGGTCCAACACTTCTGTAGCATCCAGCGCCTCCAGCACAGAGGCTGCCACGAGAGCTTCTGCGCCTTGCTCTCTGGCATCCTCCAGGTAATGTTTTGATGGGAATTGGAATCATTTAGTAGATAGTTGATAAAACAATTGCTCAACAAGCAGATACAGCTTTTGCACAAATCGAACTATTTGAACAGAGTACAGGTGCGAAGTTAAACGAATTTATACATACTTATACCATACTTTAGACGAATGAGGTGTTGCAATATCCACTCCTTCCTATCCCTTCCTTCATTAATTTCTACATTAAGAAGAGAACTTTGTCAATCACCACACAGTAAACTGTGAATCAGTTCGTATAAAAAATGTATAGAAATAGAATGTAATAGAAATTACCGATCTTATCACGTAATCTCTAATTCTAATTTCACTCTCCGTAGGGATTCTTCAGCTGGACTAAGTGCATACAGAGTTCTCGTGTTGGGTGCGCCAGGCGTCGGTAAATCCAGTCTTATTGGACAGTTTATGACATCGGAATATTTGCACGCTTACGATACCAGCATCGGTAAAAAAAATTCTTACTTTTGTTTATAAGTAATGTATTTCTGAATGAATTTATAAATTGATCCTTTGATTACTCGCAAATATAATTGAACAAAAAGAAAAAAAAATCACATTTACACATGGATAAGGGTAAAGCAGAAAAAAAGAAAAAAAATTAATCTGCTTCAAGAATAACATTTAAGGCATATAACATTTCAGCAGTTTCAACATATAGCAAAAGAAGTTCTTATTTGAATATCAATAATATTTTTGTAACCACAGATGACGAATCTGGCGAGAGGTCAGTGTGCGTCCTCCTAGCGGGCGAGGAGTCGGAGATCACCTTCCTTGACTCACCGCCAGAGCATGTCATTGTAAGTACATATTTATTTGTACTAAATGGTCAAACGAACCAAATGTTATAAAAGTGCAAGATGTTCTCTGCTCTAAATTAAAAACATCTAATTTTTTTTATGAATATTAATTTTCCTTTGTAAATTTGATATGTAAGGGTTTGTAGAAGTCCACGTCCAAAAGGTGTTGCGAGGATCATTGGGTATTACGTTACGTAATTCGGTCGTTTGCGAACTGGTGTTAGGTCTTTGAATAATCGTTTTGAGCTATGCCATATGCGTTTATGTCATATTTTAACACTAAACACATATGTTATTTCTTAATAATTGAATGACCATGTAAAGTTAGCTGGTGGAAGATTCGTGGAAAACCTAATTTTAGTTGCAGTTTAATCTAATCTTGAAGATAACGCTGTGATTTGCCAAAAACACTGATTTCGAAAACTTAACCCAGTCCTTCCTTGTAGGTATTATATACTAAGTTTATAACCATATTAATTCCAAATTGAACGAGACTCATAATTCTGTTACGTCGAGTTGACGTTTTTGGAAAGCTACTTATACCGGCGGCAGTACCGAGAGCCATTAAAACATTTGCACGCCTCGAAAAGCCCATTAATACTTTGAAACCATTCGCTGAAACCTCGTTAGTAGCAACAAAGAGCGCTGTAACTCCGATGGAGTTCAGAGAACGTGGTAATGATTTAAAAGCCGGTTACTATAATTTTAATACGTTTAACACTAGGATTTTAAGGTTTTGCAAATTAGTCCAGAAATACGTTCCTTAATAATTATATTACGCGTAACTGACGATAAGATTAAAAATAGCGTTGTAAGAGAAACTTTGTAAATAAAGGTGATGTGAAATTTGAGAATGATATACATATGTACTTGGGTGGTTTGGACAAGTAGTAGTAAAGATAGTGAGGAAGCAAACAAACTGTTGAAAAATGAGTTGTTGACTAATTACGTGCTAAAATGGGTCTTTCAATACAGCATACTTTTTGAGCATAATTATATTTTTCAATAAAGAAATTAAAATAATGTTAAAGTTAAACTTATTGATAGAATACTTTAAAAATAAAAATGCAGATAAGATGATGTTTACAAAACGCCTTCGCGAGACATTTGCAATCGATTAGGGCACGTGAGAATGCTTTCAATATGTAAATGTACTGATCAGAAACGCGTTAAAGCGTGATTGTACGCATTATGTAATTCGAAAGAAATCGACCATGTTCGCAAATTTGTGAATCGAATTTACCGAGAAAATTTCAGTAATTTTTCGTAGAAAAATCTTGAAAGAAGATGTTTTTCTCTTTAATACTTTATTAAATATTTTGAATATTTTATACTAAGAATCATCTATTGTGTATAGGAATCTAACTAGAAAAACTTTTAGAGAAGCTCAGTTAAACACGAATGGCAAATTATAGTCTTGATTCTTCCAATTAACGTTCCATTAATATAGCATACAGCTTATTATTGTACACGTCGTTATAATCTTAAGTCTTAAATTATTTAAGCTTTGTTTTCTTCTAATAAACTATGATAAAAACAACAATGGTACTTGTTGCAACTTCAAGAAGGAGTTCAGTTGCAGAATCCGACTCGGTTGAGCAGGTGCAACCCACCTATGTTATTCCAGTCCTTTTTCTTTTCCCATCTTTTTCTATTATGGAGAAGATGGGAAGGGAAAAAAGATTTATATAGAGAGAGTATGGATAGAAAAAGAAAATATCCTTTTGACCTTAACGCATCTGCAACTTATAACCTGATGCAGCAATATGGCAACGGCCACTTAATGTTAGGCGAACCACTTGCACATTTGCCACTTATTTTGCTTCATATGAAAAACAAAGAGCAAAACTTCACCAGTTTAAGACTTCAAGGGCTTGTATTTTGTTGTTAGTCCGAAGGTTGCGCGCATGGGTATTGCGTGGTGTACTCGACTGCGGACCGGGCCAGCTTCGCGGAGGCGGAGCGGCGGCTGCAGGCGCTGTGGGCGGCCGGCCACACCGCGCGCCGCGCCGTCATTCTCGTCGCCAACAAAGCCGATCTCGCGCGCTCAAGACTTGTCCCCACTGATGGTAACTAATATCATCTAGCAAACATCTAATATTAACCAACAGACGTCCACTCCTAGATGTTGCACCTCCCAATAAATCACCAAAAAGTTTGGTCTCTTGAGTCCATCGGTTTCACGTAGTGGACTCTTAACCTTTACTCTCACTCTCGATTATTTTATTAATTTATTTATTATGTTCTTAACTTATGTCATTATTTTTCTAAACCTATTAAAATTGCGGTATTAATGCTTAATAATAATATACTATTTGAAAGCCTACATTGTCAGAATAAACATAAATGAGCAAGCGAATATTGATGATGTTAATTGACACTGTTACCCATTGACATCCACAATAGTTACCGAATTCTTGGGAGTAGATAAGTAAAGGATAGAAAGAAGGGCTATCAAAAGATTTGAGTACCTACATATTTTTTTTTAACATTTTCTCATTATCATCTTTCGTTTCATCTTTACAGAAGGAAAGTCTTTGGCCACATCATACGAGTGCAAGTTCATAGAGACATCGGTGGGCATCAACCACAACGTGGACGAGCTGCTGGTGGGTCTGTTGACGCAGATACGGCTCAAGCAGCAGCACGCAGAGAGAGTCAGGTCAGTACTGCGAAATCTTTCCCATTCATTTTCAATAAGGAACCATTATTTCGGTATCGATCAAGATATATGTTTTTGTCTAATTAGATGATGAAATCAGGCGAAGAATTCAGTAAATATTATGTCGTAATTTTAAACAGTGCTGTAAACTATGACAAAAATTAATTACATAAATTGTCGTAACAAAAGATTTTAGGTTTAATTTGCATCACCCAACTGTAAATCCTTAAAAGTATATCGCTAGTATTGACCTCTAATGCTTCTAAATTATTTGTATTCATCCAGCCGCTGTGAATTTGTGCAGGAACGAGAATCTCATGTAAAGCCTACGGCACAACAGTTACCATGTATTTAAATTTGTTTATCTATCGTAGGAAACGCAGTGGACCGCGCAAGCCGCGAGGTCGAGCGCGCTCCCCCGCGGAAGGCGAGCCACCCTCCGCCGCCTCCACGCCCAGGAAACGGACGCGACTGTCCGCCAGCGTTAAGGTAACAATTTATCCTATTATTTAATGAAAGAAGGAGACAAACGAGCACACGATTCACCTGAGCGTTAATTACTTAAGACGTTTACACCAAACTCTAATAAACAGAAATTAACATCAAAATGTTATCGACAACTTTCATCAATGAAGAAAACAAATAAGCAAATGGCCTAATACTATCGTCATCATCGCTACTTATATCTATAGCAATCAATAACAAATGGTTGCTATCTCATATATTTCTAAAGAGAAAAGAAGAAAAGAATAAAATGAGGGAAAGATAGATTACATTTTGTTGGACACGTTAAGTCGATTAAGATAATTAAAATTAGATATTCTACCATAGACTGGCAAGCTGGCATTCTCTCAGGTCCTCTTCCCTCAACAAAAATCTATTCACTGCTGCGTCTACCATAACCATAATATACAAAAAACAGGAAGCATTTGGAACATCATGTTCGTTACTTCACTTCCCAGGTGCGAGGTCTGCTGGGCCGCGTGTGGGCGCGCGACTCCAAGTCCAAGTCTTGCGAGAACCTGCACGTGCTCTAGCATTCCGCCGAGCCCGTCGCCTGCTTCCCCTTCTTTGATTGCGCAGCTCCATACTCATGAACAACTTCAGCCCTGACCTCGTGGACCTCACGAACAACATGGACTACTAGGGAACTTAAACGAAGGACTTCTAAAAGATTTTTTTTAAACATTATAACTTTTATAGTTTGAAATGTAATCCGAATATAATTTGTAAGCAAGCAAAGTACTGTTTTAGTTTATTAATGAAATATATTGACTACCCCAGATTTTCCACTTTGATGACATTTCAAGCTATCGCATACAATAATTCAGGGTTCGAGTTTAAGACAATCTGAAATATTTTTTTTAATCTTATTCTTGTCATTTATTTTATTGGTGATGGATCAAATTATTTTCAATTATCCAAATTCTAAATATTATAAAATTTAATACATCAAATAAAATCAAATTACGTATCAGCGCGTTATTACATATCAATAAAATGTGTTTTAATAGAATCGGATCTTATATGTGACATAATTACAATATCTATAATTTTGTAAATCTTTGGTGTTACTATTTATGTTAAAACCCGTAGTAAATCCTTTTAGTAGTCCATTTATAAATAGGTATTGCTCCAATTACGATAATCATAAAATTCCGTCAAACTATGAATATATTGTCCATTAAGTTTTTGTTACATGTATAGATTATATTCAATTAGTGTCGTACATCAGAGTCATTTCGATACAATATTTTTCTCATACTTTATCTACAACTCCTTATGGATTAATTTTTTCGCACTTATAATAATTTTCCAAAGTTTTTTTTTCGCATCGTTCCAATTTATTACATTTATCCGATCATTAACAATATATTCCTAATCTGAGGCAATGTTTCAAAATACTAATACATTATTCAGAACCTGTAACATTCTGACAACGTTTGCAATGAGTAATTATTAAAAATTTGACAGAGCTTTTGCTTATTGTCCCTTTCGCAAGGACGGCGACGGGCCGGCGGCTACACGTAATTACACAATTTGTATAATTGTGTCAAAACATATTTTAAATTATTCCTTAATGTATTAAAATTAACAAGAATTAAATATTAAAGATAACATTTTGTCTTTAATTAATTTAGACAAAAAAATTAAATACCAAAAGTTATACGGAAATGTCAGCCAAGAGAACTTCGAAGTAACGTATATACATCAATTAAGAATGCGAATAATTTTTACACAAATGTGCAAAAGGTAGCGAAAGAAACTCATATAACACCAAGAACTTAGACCTAAGTACGTATCTAAAACTTTCTAATTTTTACTTGCACACGTATTGACCAGACCGTTCATAAAATAGTAAATGAAATTATCAACAATGGGATAGAACCATGTTAAATTCAATCGAATATGAAAATTTTCGAATGAAATAGCTTTGAAAAATAGTGAGTTCAAGTTCTATTTGACTTAGAGAACTGGCCTTTTAAATTTTGGACCGACGATACTGCGTAGACACATCGCACGACCTTCGCAATCACAAAAAGTCACATCCCATTCTGATCGATTATGATTATCTCATAATATTGATAAGTCTAACAATGTTTAAATGTGTGAGTTAATTAACAACAGAGATCTGATATTTGTGACACAATTCCAATATTAAGGTTCTATAAAATTAATATCTTACGAATGTATAAGTATTAGTAGAAATAATGAGTAACTATGTAGTTATTAATAATTAAATGTGATCCCATCGTGTCTCCTAATATAGATATTATATTCCTTAAATAGATTATAAAGATATAGCAAAAAGAAAAACTTTAAAGTATTTACGTCAATGGTGTTAGTGTAATTTGAAAAGAATTATTGAAAATCTCATCTTTTCATAGTATACTCAACGAATAAAACTTAAGTGAATAAATAAAATATTCAAACACTTGTAATAAAAGCGTTGAACAAGAAAATTAGTTGCTATTTGTATTACAATTATATGTTTACCATTATTATTTTATTCATCTATGCATCTTGCCGTAACAAAACTTTTTCGTACATAAAAACGAACCCAAGTAAACGATACCACAACAAAAAAAAAATACAACATCTCATATTAACTTATGCGACTTTCATTTAGTTACGTTTGGCTGCTAAATTTTTAATTCATACCCTGTTCTATAAGAAGACCCCAATTTTATAAATCGACACTTGCTATAGAAGGCGGTCGTTACTGTAGGTTTGTTCATAGTGATTTCAGCTGGAAATTCTAAAAAAAATCTTCCAAGACATACAATACAGACAAATCGCACTCATAAAGGTATTTTGAATGATTTGTACAATATTCCTTACATCTACAACGCCTTTCAAAATTTTAATGCGCTAAAATAATTGGGTCCACAGCTTAAAAATTGAGCGAATCGAATTAGAATTTAAAAAAAAATTAAAATCTTATTGAAACTTAGACTTATTTTGACAAGTTACGGAAAAGGTACAATTAAAAAAAATTAACAAGTGTTTACACACATGTGATACAGTTGTCATTACAGTAGCTGACTATATTATGTACACCGTACCGATAAAGTGTAGTGTGTCGATGGTACCAATAATGAAACAGTTTTTAGTACACCATCTAGTATAGAACAGTCCCAGATAGAATTAGCAAATGTTCTACTTTAAACAGTAAAGTCTCAATAGAGAATACTCAGACGAAATTGCTTAGAACAACAAAGCGTAAAAGTAAACGAGCTTGATAAAAATACAGAGCCGCTTAAAGATTATATTAAGAAAATACGAAATAATTGAGTCCATCCAAAAAGAAAATAGTTTGCGAAAACTACGAAGTCAGATTATTTAAATGTTCCTGGGTACAATCGATTTGTAGATTTTTTGTAGATCCGTAGATTCTGGTAGTTTGAATTTTTTGATAGAATCCAAATTAAAATCGATTTAGGTAGCGCCCCTAGGTATAAGTACCAATTTAAATACGGATTCTTTAGATTTCAGTGCCTGATATTTAGTATTAAACATAATTATTTAATCCCTCCGTAAGATCCATTTGCCTTATTTATTTAGTGGCATTATTTTAGTGGCATTTTATACATGGTGAACGATAGAGTAGGTTTTAGTAATGTATGAGTACGTTAATGTTTTAATAAGTATTTGGTAATACATCATATCTACATAAATGTAACATCACAATTTTGAAATCTTTATATGAATTTTGTTAAATGTATTAAAAATAATCAACTCTGTTTATTGTCATGTAGCGCATTAAATGCATTGTATATATGCTAAGAAAAGAAATGGGCATCAGAAAACTTGGTTCTTTTAATAAGTCTAATTTTAGTCGCATTCCATTGGTTTACACTAATGCTGGATCCATCTTAGTTTGTTATATAATATGATCCAAGTTACTTCCTATTTGTTAAAATATTGCACCATATCTTCACTTTTGTAAAAAAAAAAGTTATGTCGTCTACTGCATCCAGATTTCTTGCCCGAGTTAATCTGGCAAACATTAAATATTAAGAGAAAGTAATAATATTATGTTAGAAGTGTGTCTACTATTTTATTTTAGTTTTAAATCTGTACGTATTATTTTTGTTAATTTAATCGCTTTCAATGACTACATTTAAAAATATTTAGCTCTAAGTATATGAATACTAGAAGTAATAGACTTCATATAGAAATCACTTTACAACTTAGGTTCGCTTTTAATCCCAGGGTCCAAATAAAACACCAATTTCACCTTTCACTCTTGGACAATCCTGGTCCATTTCTAATAATTACGACATATCCAAACGATCGTAGCTTGTATTCTTTATAGCTAGCGTATCTTTTATTTCGTCCTAGAGACAAATTGCTTAACTTACTTATTCTCATTTAGACTTGCTAAAAGCCTTATTCTGGCTAAATTAAGTACTTTAGCATGAAAAAATGAAATCTACGTCGTAAGTCCACTATCGTTTGGATACTGTTTTGACCATTATACCCATGTCATTGCATCAGCAGTAGATTTTAGTCGAGCGTAGTGTGGTTAGTTGGAGGATCCGACAGCTTTAGGATAACAATTATTGTCATCAGTTGCTGTTGGTTCTGGGTGTTCCTCAAGGATCACTTCTAGGCCCAGTTTTCGAAATTAATCGATCTTTTTAAAATTATAAATGACTCTGTTAGAGTTATATGCTGCTACTGATAGAAATCGGATTCTCCGTTTAGAGTTGAATTTTTGTAGTGAGAAGAACCAGGGATTCGACAATAAGGGATTACGAATAGGATACTCACGTCTGTAAGATTTATTCGTACATCTAAAGCACTATAACATAGTTATAGTGCTCTCAGAGAATGATATTTTCAAAACATCATTAATTTCGCTTTAACAAAATTAATAATACATATTTGTGAATTCAGGAAAATCTGTGCAAGACAAAGTAAAATATTACGCAACTGCATCTAATAATATTGTCAAAATTGAAGCAGTACACTTGGTTAATACATCCAGATAATTGTACGTTAGAAGAACAAGACATGATGGCATGTAACAAGGAGGACACCACATGAATGTTGATGGATATGTTTATAAGGGTTCAGAAAAATTGGATGGACTGCGTGAAAGATGACATAAGCAAGAAAGGAGTAACTACTGAGATGAAGATTGACAGAAAGGCGTGGAAGAATGAAACGTGTTTTGCCGACCCCACTTAACCCTGGGTAAAGGACAGGAGAACGATGATCATGAACGAACACTTGGCGTTGTACGTCAGAACATTCCCCTTATTGAAGACATCTTGACATGTAAAGATATAATGGCACAAAGGCAAAGGCAATAGTCACATTATGAAAAAAGTTACTTTCAAAAATGTCTAAATCTACTGCTGTCCTTTTCCTATTTCGTTTATCCTAAATAACCTTAAACGCTTGAATTTTGAGACCAACTCGCATATATTTTAAACGATCGATCCCAAGTCTGAGGCCATTCGGCTTGCGCCTAATTATAATCCCATTGGACCACGTTAAGCAATATACATATATATTATACACATTACATATATATTTGATAGTCCATTAGATTTTTCATAGAAATACTTAGCTGTACCCTACCTTAGGTTTTTATAATCCAGCATATTATATCGGTGTATCCGCGTATATTAAAGTTTTATTAATGTGAATTTATTGAGTATTAAGAAATATATTGTAATATCAACACTCGATTAAGGTTTTGATACTGTAAAATTTAAATTTAGTTTTTGTCATTATTATTTTACTATATAATGATTATAGGTATTAAAGATATAAATATTTCCGTTGTAAAGTCTTAACCTATAATTTGAATTTAGATACGCAGAAATTTTACAGTATCATTGAATCATTAATAGTTATTTTGAATCAACTCTAGATACTTATTTACCATATTCACACATTTTTTTTTAAATTGTAACATTTTCATATGCATTAATATACAAGACTTGTGTAAATTGCAAGTCATAATTTAATTAAACATGTAGCTTATTTACTCCATTTTTATCAAACATTTTGCTTACAGTGTAACCTCTTAAAGTATTACATAAATCCTTACATTTAACATTTTTACGATATTCATAAATTAGATATAATAGAAACATTATATAACATACCAGTATATCATTTTGTATAAAAAATTGTAATAACATATCTAAAATATACATATTTATCTAACAACATTTTGGCGCACAAATCACGTGGTTACCGAAATAATTGTATGCGTTGTAACAGTTTTTGCATTATTTTTTTTTTGTATTTAATTATAATTCAATTAATTCTCGTAACATTAATCAATTGTGTACGTTTAAATATAACATTTTGGAATAAATTCTGATGTTTCTTGTATAAAAGATTATACATGTAATAAAAATGTTGTTTCATTTTAATAATCTACTAAAATGAATAATTATTGCGGAAAGAAATGTTAACTTTTAAAAATGTTTTGTCACCCATTCTTGATAACATTATCAAGTTTCAGTTTAATCTGACGTTTTGAAATGGGGGAGGGGAAGTCAAGTTTAAATAAACCCGTTACATGCATATCAGTAAAGTAAAAGCATTTTAAAATCGTAAAGCAGGCGGTTATAGTAAGCGCCAATAAATATCGCACATCGACCGTAGGACCAATTTTATAATTCCTAATTCAACAACGTGAGCTTGTAATGGAAGACACAAAATAATGTCCACTTTTTCGAAGTTAGAACTGCACGACTGCTTAACGTTTTCAGTTTAAAATGCATGTTTATTTTAATAATAGTGACAAAATAAGTCAATTTGACGATTTACTAAGAATTATAAGTCTTAGTCAAAGAAAGTTTCTTTAGAACTAGTCAAATGTGATTTATTAAATTGTTTATGCTTTACCTAAATAATTTTAGTGCTTTATCTACAGAGATAACGATCTACAAAACCGAAATCTCAAAGTCAATGTTCTGTATCTACGGCCGCGAACATACTAACTACTACCTATCTGCTGTTGAAGGTAAGGTGATGGATCTAACGATCGCTTTCTATTATGAAAACCAATTGTTATTTTTGTCTTGATTTGGTCAAACAAATGTTACATCATTTTACGTCATTTAATAATGTTCTTTCACTTCACAAGCGAAGAAATAAACGAGAGTAATAATCCAGAATTTTCATCTATTTCCTCCACTGCAAACTTTTGTTACATACAGCTGCGATGATTTTAATTGTTATTGTTTCATAGATAGAAAAACTAAAGATTTAGAACCTGTGATAATTTAACCGGAATACGTCTAATTTGTAATTTCTTTGATTTTTTTATCTTACTTTTATGTACCGCATCTTCTGAGAATTTGTGTATCCTCACAATACATATCACTTATTATAGATTGTTATGCCACCAGCTGTTTATGAGCAACTGTAACTAATATTTTATCTCAATTGTAGTGACTATGGCAGAAAGTTGTGCCAGAGGCGTAATTCTTGTGATCGGCCCCGTCCCATCCTTTTGTGATAACGGAAGGATGAGAACGGGGTACAGGATTTGTTGGGGAGAGGATGGATAGTACAGAAATATGTTTTTCTGTTTCTCTCCTCCTCTGGTCATTAAAGGTAGGCAACGCATCTGCAACTGATTATTACATACTAAAATAATCAGTATATTTCATCTCATTTTACTATAATATAGGGTGAGTGGGGAGAAGATCGGTTTTTTGATGAGATGAGCAGTGTTGTGTTTGACGTCTTGTAGAACAGTACATATTAACTTAAGCTAAAATTATA